>PVIR01003613.1:0-86768 GCA_004026965.1 Petromus typicus
TGCTTATCAATGTCATTTCCAAGCCAACAATTTTATTAGGGATCGGGGTATGGTAACATGCTATTTTTAGTTTGTGGGGGAGAAATGTGACATTTAGAACAAATGTCATAGCATTTCTTCAATAAAAATCCATGCTGTCACTGCCTCGCTCTAGAGAATTGGAGAAAAGCTGCACAGAACCCAATAAGAAGAAGCAACAATAGCTTGATTTGGAGTTTAGCCCTCGCAGACCTGTGTGGTTGGGCAGTGACCCGGTGTGGGTTTGGTTCTGGGATATGACCTGCCTTTGCGCAAAGGACTTAAAAAAAAAAAAATTCATGCCATCTACCTAAGAAACAACCCTGTGTTCAGCCAGGACTTCTTTTGCTCATTAAATCCTGAGAAGCAGTTTTTTTCACACACACAAGAACTCAAAATATCTATGAAAATAAGTGTTTCAACATGAAAGCCTGAAAATGACTTTTTATTGATTATAAACAACAAAATAAGTTAAAGAACACAGGCGATCATTAGTACTTTAAAAAGAAATAATATGTAATGAATACAGTTATTGTTTCAGAACATTTTGTCCTTATCACTTCCTTTTTTGGCATATATTCATATTCTACCCTGAAATGTCTCTAAGTTGTTATTTAACTTTTCAGGAACAAAAGCCATTATCTTGCTTTTCTTTAAATCTCCCACAGTGCCTAGCACAGTTTTGATTAAAAAAAAAAAAAGTGAACTGTGGAACAATTGAAGCGCTGGTTTGAAAACTATGGTTCATATCTAATTTTTTTTTTTTTTAACTTTCTGGTTCTAAGGTTCCACTTCCAACACACAGTGTTATTTTCAGCCTTCACCATGCCTGAGACTCCATTGCTCCTCACTGAAACCTTCTTCCTGTTTCAATGTACTAGTTATTTTTTAATGGGTATTGTCATTTTCTTCAAAGAGGTGGAGACTTGGGGGCCCTTTCTGTTCCTTCCTTTGGCCTTGTCGACAGATTTGGGCCTCATTTGAGATCCTTTTATCTTGCCTGTTGTCTCAGCAGGAAGTCCCCTCTTTCTTGGCAAAGCTCTTCCCTGGCCTCCTCTCTGAGTCAGGTCTTGACTGGATTCCCTCCACTTGTCCCCAGATATCTTGAAGCCTCCCTCTTTCCCTGACCTTTGCTCTGAGGTAGGTAGAGTATAGTAAGTCTCCTGGTGTTACCCCTGTCTTCTTTGATTGCCATTAATTTGCTATCCCTGAATGCAGGCTTCCATCAACACAGGCACTGAGTCAAGTAATAAGCGTACATGTATTCTTTAATAAGAGTTCTTCCTTTTAAATACCTCCCAACTGGTGAGGCTATTCAATAAATATCCTGCTCTGTGTTTCAATTACAAAGTCATTCAACAAACATTTATTCAGTCACGTTCAGGTGACACCGCGACTAGCTGGGACAGTCGTGGCTTTCAGGGAACATGTGTTTTTGCAAGAGCTCATGTCAGCAATAGATCTCGTTGGAAGGTTAACCCACTGTACCTAACTATAAAGCTTGTTTTGTGTGTATCTGTAGTATACCTAATGCAGATATTGGATATTAAATCATTTTGAAAATGAGGACTGCTTTGTAAAACCTGAAATATTTTTTATTTCCTAGGACCATTGCTCAGCAGAGTACCCTAAACCCAGAAAATTCTCCTGTGGCCACTTCCACTGTGGGGCATGCAGCTCCCTGGCTGTTAAGCACATCTCAGTTAATGTGGCTTTGGGTGTCAGCCCTCAAAATTTATCTTCATATGACTCAGAACACCAACAATTTTTGATACCTGTTCCATTTGCTAAAATTTTTTGAGTCTTTTTTTTCTTCTTTTAATCTCATACTGTATAAAGCTAGGTGAAGAATTGATATTCACTAGTTCAGAAGTAGGTGACGTTTTGAAAATTCATTTTATGTGAATTAGATATATATATGATTTAGCGATTTGTATATGCCCCCAATTATATTCTTAACCTGTTTTTTCTAATAGTGTTTTGACATGACTTTTTAGTGCTTGTCATCTATATTGACAACCTCATTGCAGGGTGAAAGAATGGGATTTCTTTTATCGTTAAGCATTGTCATTTCTAACCATAGATTCTGAAATACAGAGAAAAAATAATTGTTTCTGTGTGGATATAAAACTTTAATGAAGTAACCAAATGTCATTGGAACTTGAATTGCATCTGCCTCTAATCTGATGAGTTAGTGAACATATGTAAGATTTGTTCTATTATGGCAGCTCTCCAATCACCAGTGGAAATAGTTTATATTAGTCATATTATAGGATGCCTCACCTCCATAGTTGTATATTTGGTGCCATGTCTTAGTGAGCAAAAGAATTCCTGTTAGGAAAGCAACTAGCTTTGTCTCAGAAATTCTCTTGATAAAAGTTTCAGTGGACAAAGAACCTGAAGGCATGAATGAAAAGGAAGCCAAGTTATAAAAGATAACACTGACCTTTCTGCAATAGAAAAATAAGTGGAAGGATTTTGTACTTTCGATGTAAATTTAAGGGTGATAAAAGAGAAGGGAGAAGTGAGGAATCACCGTTATTCAGTAGTCTGCATTATTTTTCCCCTGTGTACCCTTACTTTTAGAAATTTAAAAAAAAAGTAAATCAGAAGAAAGACCAAAATGTGGGTCTTGTGGTCTTGTAAAGACCAAAATGTGGCTAGAAAAGATTTTGGCAATATATAAGTTGCCTCGGTAGGGTTCACAGGCCCCCATCTGTAGCCCTTCAGGAACCAAGTCACATAGCAAGAGGAGGTAGTGGGCCACGGGAGCTTCCTTCGTTTTCATAGTCACTTCCATTGCCAGTGCTCACATCACTGCCTGAGCTCCACCTCCTTTCAGGTCAGCCACAGTGTCAGATTCTTTGAGGAGCATACTTTGAACTGTGCAAGGGACCTAGGTTGTGCTGGCCACTGAACCATCCAAACCCAGCACCTCCCCCACATGCATGAAACCAGTCCCTGGGGTCAAAGAGGTTGGAGACTGCTGCCTTAGATGTTTAAAGGACACTGTCCATTTTCCCCATAGGGCACAGAATGGAATTCAGAGCCATTCTGTCTGGACTGCAAAATGCAGGAGACCCCAGATGGCATGTGAGTTTCTTGCATCGTCATGCTTCAGTCTCAAGCTCTGGTTTTTACTAGTGCACCTTTGGGAAAGACACTTCATGTCCTGGTGCTGCAGCTTCCTCATCCTAAAAGTGGGGACAATAAGAGTCCTTTTCTTGTTTGGCTTTTTTTTTTTTTTCTTTTGAGCACGTTGTCTTGGTGAATAAATTAATACATGTAAAGAGAATGACAAAAGATGATACTTATAAGCAGTATAGATACATATCATCACGTCACCCATATTCTTGGAAATATACATATGATAGAAGATTTGTGTTTGCTACTTATATATATGTTATATACTAGAGTACAAAAAAATAGTACATCACAACCCATTCTAAGGAGTCAAATTGGCTTGGCCTCCCATATTTATAGCCACTTCATTTTTATTCAACGTATTTTAGATATGCCTTTTAAAAATCAAGTCATGAGTAATTTAATATCTATAAATCAATTTTATTGAGCTGCAATGTCACCATGTATTTACAAAGACCAACATTTTATCAGTCTCGACATGTTTTCTAATCCTTGTACATTTGCTCATTCAGAGAAGAATGCATTGTTTTGTTTGTAAAGCAGTGGGGTAACGAGACTTCATTAGAGGTAATGTTAAAAATTTCAATCATTTGGCTTTTGTCTACATGAAATGGAAAAATAAATTACTTTGTAAAAGTGGTTAAGCTTCAGTGGTGGCTAAATGGTACACTATGCAAAATATTAAAATACAAGGATGATGACATTATTTTAAGAATATAATTACTGTGCTTTGATTGCTTCCATTTAAAACCTCTAGGCCATTTGCTGCTGACCAATTTTGGTAGTCATTTATGTTTATTTAAGTTGTTCATTGTTTCAGTTATGATGTATCTAGAAATTTAGTCATAAAATATTATAATTCAAATCCTCTTAATCTTTTAGAAGGCATTTAAATTTAGATCTCAAGCTGTTTGTGAAACATTTTTCCTAATTATTTCATCTAATCTTCCTCCCAAATCAATCTACTTGGTGTGTGTGTGTGTGTGTATGTTGTGTGTTGGGGTGGTAATTTAAGTTGTTATATTTGGTACCAGTTCTTTTTACAGCGGGAAGGGATTGTTTTATCCCAACTCAAGGTAGAAATAAAAATATAAAATATGAGCAGTTAGGAAGGAGAATAGTTGCAGTAGCAGGAAGGTAAAGAATTTAAGAAAATGGAGAAGGTCTTTGGCTCAGAATGTCACCTCATCACCTCCCCCGGAGCTCTTTACAGAGGCTCTTCTCATTCATTGTCTATCTAGACAGAGAACAGGGACTGTTCTCTGAAAGAGCAGGGACTGTGCCGGCCTCCCCTGTGCCATTATTTAGGATGACCACACAGAAGGTCGATGAAGATTTGTTAAATGAGCGAGTTCATTCACTTGTAAGTCACCTTGTGATTGGGTGATTACTCATTATCTTCAAGAGATCCATTTCCTATGCATTAGTAATTAGTCCTGCTGAGAAAGAAATTTTGTAAAACCTATGAGAAAGGATAACATAAAGGATGAATCAAGTCCTTCCGGATATGCTGAGGAGTTATTTTAAAGAAAAGTCATGGAACAGAGTAAACATAAATTTGTAGGGATGCTCATCATAGAGCTGATTATAATGACAAAATGTTAAAGAATGTATCTAGTAGCTGATTATGACTTAGGTAAACATGACGCATTGGTGTATACAACAACCGGCAGGCACTAAAATCATGTTACAGGTGAATGTTTAATGCTAAGAGGAAAGGCTTACTGGTGTACTGAAAAAGTATTTGAACATGTATATATGTGATGTCAATTTTATAAAAACTATTGGTACACATTTACTGAAAAACAGCAGAATGATAAAATATATAACATGTTAGTAGTATGCAAATTACCATGTCAGCAGTATGTTATGCAGAAGGGGCAGGATCTCAGGTGATTTTCTGTTCTCTGCCTGGCTCAGTTATTCAGCGTAGCTCTGAGCCCATTTTAACCATTTGTTCCTTGGGTTCTTCATATATGTTTATTAATTTGTTTTCTGCAGCATATTTCTTGTTTCTGCTGTGATTTTTATATAGATGGAGGTGGATAGAAAGAGGTGGGCTTTGGGGCTTGGCATGATTCAGAAAATACCATTTTGACCTTGTTCTATAGCTTACAGGTCCCACGACCTTGGATAAATTTGCTTCAATGCTCTGAAGTCAGTCAGTAGTGTTCAAATGAGTCTAAGAACCATCACTTTGCAAGGCTGAAACAAGATAAATGCATATAAAGTCTCTAGCTCCACGCTGTTCATAATAGACAGCTAACAAATATTACCTCTTGTTCTTAAGATAATGTTTTTCCATTGGTCTTGATTACACAAGCTCAATATATTGTAATTACAAAACCATATGCTTGTGTTGATGTCTTGTTTGGGTTTATTTTATTTTCTTTTTATTCTTTGGTATTCTTAAGTAGCATAAAGAAAACAGCTAAGTCAAAACCTTTGCCAGTGAAGGTGAGCTACTTTGTTGATTCTGAGGCACCCTCGCCAAAATTAGTTGTTTGGTAATACTTCTGCCTCAAGACATCGACCAGTCACCTAAACTGGCCGTCTTGAAACAAACCAGTCTTTGAGAAATAGAAGCACATCACTCCACCCTGTTGTGGAAAACTGGCAGAGCACCTGGATGTGCCCAGAGGGACTGTGATTTCACTTCTCACTCCATAAGCAACATCCTTCTGTTGTGAATTAAATCTTCACAGTCAAAATCTGTGTCTGCATGTGCTTGTTTATTTGGAAAAGAAACATTATTCAGAAGCATTTTATTTGTCATAGTTATGGAGAAGTATGATATGAAGTGAGCTCAGTACCAGTGGAGTATTCTTTCCACTTTAGAGGAAAGAAGTATTTGTTTTTCTATCTAACTTTACTATCAGCAAACAGACAAGTTATGTATTACACATTTGTGTAAGTGTGATGCTTTACATGTGTTATTAGGCCTATGAATAAAGTACAAATATGTGAACCACAGTGTAGATCTGAGGTTGCACGTTGCGGGGAACTGGTTTCATTTTACACAAGAAGGTTTCTTATAGTTTCACTAAGTCCTACCTTACTCAGAACAGGAAGTGCTGTGTCCTTATCTCCCACCTCCAGCCAAGTCGAGCCTCTGGAAAAGCTTAAGGTCCCAGTGCATTGAGTCAGCCTGCCTTTTGTGGCAGTGCATCTTATCCTGTCATTGCGGTTCTTCTTTCTAGCCTTCTGCTCTCAGCCTTGCGAGGTCTGACGTGTGGCCCCCACTTTTCTGAGGGAGACTCAAGCATGACGAAGGCTGCAGGCCAGGTGTTAACTCAAACCCTGGTGATTTTCCTGGCTAACCATGAGGTGGCCTTGTGCCCTACTGTGTTACTCCCTGGCTCACAAATGCACACTCATGTTTTCTGAATACCTGTTAGTTTGTCTGTATTTCCATTTCTCTGCTTCTGAGATTTGAGTAACCACAAGCAAAATATGAATGAAGCACTCATGGAAGTATTGACTAAGTGAGTCTGGGACTTTGGTGCGAAGTTCATCATTGACTACAAGTATTTTTCTATAGAATGAGTTATTTAATTTAAATAAATAAAAATATTTTATGCTTTAAGACTCATACCAGAAAAACTAAACAGTCACTTGAATTTCCTGTTTGTTTTTAATTTCTTTTTTTTTTTTTAGTTAAAAGCATATATGTACCTAATTGCATATTTTTAGTTTTATATAATTGTAGTTGGCTATCTAATTATACATGATTCACCTTCCTATAATGAAGATCAGTTATGACAACTGATGCTTTCTAAATATATTTGTTTTGAACATTATCAACAAAATTTACTAAATTTAAATGTTGCGCTGAATGCCTTACCCTGCGACCACCTGATTCTTATTTTCTGAAACCTATTTTATCTATCTATTCTTTTTTTTTTACTTTTCAGTGAGCTCTGTAATGATGTCAAGGGTATAATTTCCACAATATCATTGAAAATTAGTGTACTAGAACTGAGAGTAATAAAGTCATTTCTCAGCTAGAATGGAACACCCTTTATTCAGATAACAGAAAGTCTTCCCATAGTAAAAAGCTCCATCTTGACTGCCGGATAGGAAATACCTGTATGTTTCTACTGAAAATAACTCTAGCCCAAGCAGCCTTTTTCTCTTGTTGGACTATAGTGGTTACCTTTGAACTCGTCCCTGTGCATCCATTTCTGGTCTGCTCCCAAATCTATTTTCTAGGGATTAAGGATGTCACTAATGACAGAGCACTTGACTAGCATGAGGCCCTGGATTCATTCCCCAGAACTAGGGGAAGGTAATGCGTTCTCCAAAGAGAAACTAAAATGATCTTTTCTACTAACAGATCTGATCATATTTCTTCTGCTGCTTAGGTATCTTCAGCGGCTTTCCAGTCCTTTAAGAGAAATCCTTACAGGATTGCTGTAAGTTCAGGTAACTAGGGCCGCATCTCTCCTCGCCTCCCACGCTGGTGCCTGTCCTCCCCACCCTAGGCTGTTGGCACTCTTGCCTGATAGACTCTTCTTCAACTTATTACCTCCTGGTCACTCGCCAGACCTTGTCTGTGGAGCTTCCTCCATGAATCTTTCCCAGGCCTTTCCGACTTGGCAAAAATCACTATAGTGACCTTACTCTTCCTAGCAACTTGTGACACTCCTACAGACAGGACAGTTGCTGTTTTACATGGACATGCTTTGCTTCCCTCACGAGATTGCAAGTTCCAGGACAGGGACCTTGCCCTGCTTAGGGTAGATGCTCCCTGAGGGTGAAAGAAGAGTTCATTGAAGGGTGTCCTGTGTTGTGTGGGCGTATCCTTGGTCACCCTCCTTCACACAGTTGCCACCGAGTTCACGTTCGACTGCTGCCTAATTCCCTCAGTTACTTGTTGAAACCTTGCCTCCTGTCCTCAGAATACACTGGAACACCAGCCTTGTAAAAAGTAGACTCCTACTTCAGGCAGGGCTTGTGACTGAAAACCTTCTCTCTAGTTCTATCTATCATATATTGAGTTTGAAGAAGTGGGTTTTTGAGGGGAAGGGATATTATTGACTTCTTAATGACTCTTGAGAAAAATCTTTGTAATGTGATGTGCTTATTTTCATTTCATGTGTTCCAAGAGGTAGTATATAAAAGTCCAAAGTGATACATTTTATGTTTCCATCTTAACTTTTGGGTTAATGGAAGGAAATGATTTTTTTTTAACTTATTTTAGAAATGTATGTTTTTACCTAAACAATGGGTTGGTGAGTGAAGAAACTAGCCATTGGGCTGAGGGTTATAGCTCAGTTGTAGAGCAAGTACTAAACCTGCATTGGGCTCTGGGTTCAATACCTACATCACCAAAAATGAAAGGGTAGGGGCCAGGGCAGTAGTTTAGTGGTTCCAGCGTCTCTCTGACAAGTGCAAGGTCCCAAGTTCGATCCCAGTAACCATATACCACAATGCCAGGTGTGGTAGCTTATGCTTGTAATCCTAACACTCAGGAGGCAGAAGCAGGAGGATTGCTGTAAGTTCAAGGCCAGCCTGAGCTACAATAGTGACTTCTGGGGCCAACCTAAGCTACAGAGCAAGTCTCTGACAAGAGAGAGAGAAAAGAAAGAGTGAGTAGTGGGGGAGAACAGAAAAAAATGGGCCCTGAAAGTTAGACATTGGAAATTTAATGAAAATTAAAAGTTATAATACAGGAAGTTCCTTAGAATACATAGTGGGGAAGTACATTGAATGTGATGGAAGAGGACCTGTGGCATCTGTGATCACCCTTTTTTTCCAAATTGAAGACATTGTGAAAACAGTACACTGGATACATCTTCTGTGTGCCTCTAACAAGATGGCGCATCCTCCTCTACAAGCTACTGTTCAAGAACCACATTATCAGAATCACAGTGTTCCTTGTTTTTCTACGCCAGTAAACAGAAGCCAATAAACAAAGACCGTTTTCTGTTAGTGACCACCTGCTACATTAAAAATTTCTGTGTTCTTAGAAAAACAACATTGATAGTTCTGACAGAAATGTATCTATCTTTCCAATCAATGAAAGAGAAGCTGTTAGTCATCATAAAGAGATTCTCACTGACCTGAGAATATGTTACCTGGGAGATAAAGAACTGTTTGATGATTATAATCATTTTTTATGTTTCACTACATTTTTGGGTTTATAATGTTTTAGAATATATGTGTGTGAGTATTTTAATGTACATGTATAAATTAAATTTACAGGAGAAGGCCTTGATATTCACTCTTCCACAAAGCTAACATAAACTCTGCTTCTGTATTACTTCTTTGATGGGCTTGGTGTAATTAAGCAGACATAATATAACACATAAAGGAATTTATTAGGCTTTTATTAAGGCTTGATAATTTGAGTTTCATATTTTAAATCTCAAAGGGCTCATAATCGTCATCATTTTCTGCTAAAAGCCACACTGAGAAAGAAGTCAAACTATGGTGTAATGGCAAGGCACATTTGAACAGATAATACAAAACACCATTTTCATTAATTCAGCACTTGAATTGCAAGTATCTATTGTGCCTGGTATGAGGCTTTTAATGAGCAATACAGACACTGCTTACAGGAGTGAATTTATGCTGATATTTTCCTGAAACAATGTTAATCGCAGGCAGTAGAGGTTTGAGTCTGAGATATGCCTTAGCAAAGAGGAAGAGATTGGTTTCTGACTCCTGTGTTTGCCAAGCCAATCATAGGTCTTAGAAGTAAGGTTTTAAGAACGACTGAGGTAAAACACTGAGACCATTCCAGTTCTTTGCGGAATGAACTCTGGAATGATCTATCATGCTGGACAGCCAGCTGTCTTCTGATTAAAGAATCTCCTCTGCTTTTGACTTCTGTTTTTTAAATTATGTGTAAAATAAGTCCATGAGTATGTCATTTTTGAAGATTACTTTTCTGAGTCATTTGGCACTAAAATCACAGATACCACTAAGTTCTTTAAAAATTTAAAAAATTTTTTATTATAAAAATGGTATTGCTTTGTTCCCAAAGTCTAGAGAATGGCCAAGAGCCTTTCCTCGGGATACGATTGTCAGGACAACAGGTAGAACATATCTCAGTTCATTTTGTGCTACTATGACCGAACATCTGAGAATGGTTAATTAGTCAACCAATTTATAGAAAGAAGAGAGAACTATTACTTACAGTAAATTCTGGAGAGTGGGACATCTAGCATCAGGAGGCCCAGGCTCGTGGGCACCTTCTTGCTGACCTCCCATGTTGGAAGGCAAAAGAACAAGAAAACAGCCTATGCACAAGAAGTTAAGAGATTGAAGTCCATCTTCTACTCTTTTATGTTACAAATGGGGTCATTCGTGGACATGAAATGCTTCTGACCTACACACCTCCTGGTCAGCCCCACTTCCTAACACTGCTGCGATGAGAATTTAATCTCTAACTCATGATATTCGCCAACACATTCACACCACAGTAAGGCACAACTTTAATCTTGTTAGCTTGTTGACTCTAAATTCCCCACAAAATCTTGGACTGTTTTAGGTCATGAAAATGAACAGTTTCTTAACGGAGCCAACATTTTAACATTTAAGAAACCCTAGAACTAAATGCTGTGTCTTTTAATGGAAATGGGCCATAGAACTGTGAGGATCATTCCATAGTTTTCCTTATGACCAACTCTGGCTCTAAGATCATTGAAATTTTGCTATAGGACTTGGAGTTAGTTGAGTGGCTCCATGTCTGTCTGCCAAGCACAAAGTCCTGAATTAAATCCCTGGTACCCTCCCCACCAAACACACATACACAGAATTTTGCTCTAATATTGAAGAGAACTTGGGATTGACAATGTGTTTGTAACTTCCTTACCTCTTGCTTGTCCTGAAGAGCCTAGAAAAAGTCTGCCTGGAGTGAATGTCTTAACTAGTCCCATCCCTTACCCTTGTGTGATAATCTGCCCCCAGGTCTGACTTCACACCCACAGCCAGCATGGCCACCCAGACAGGATGATATTAGGTGCCTCACACCCAGTCTGGCCTTTAACTCTGTCCTGATAGATGAGGCCAGGCCAAGCCTGCTCACCCACTCCCACCCTAGCAGTCTCCCTGTGAAAAGCTTATTGATCTTGAGCTTGCTGGAGACAGACGAGTTGTTCCTATGGTTGGTTCATTGCTTCCTCCTCTTGGCTTCCTCAGGGATGTGGAGGCTCCCTCCACATCACCTGCTGCTAAGCTGGACCTGAACCTCTTCATCTGATCAGTAACACAGACCAAATGCCGGCTTGATGCTTTGGTGGCTCAGGATAGAGCAGCCAGCAGTGTCTTCCTTTCTAGCCACCATCTTAGCTTCATCGTGTAAAACCCTTACTCCAGGGAGGCTTCTAAATCATAGACATTGTCAGATGAAAATCTGGAGGAGGTATGAGGAGAACTAAAACAAGTATCATCTCAAATTTGTGTTCTGAAAATAATGACAATATCTTCACTATTAAATGAGCTCGTCATCTTGTGGGGCTGTCCCAGTCTGCCTTGTTAGGGCCCCAGAGTGGTTTCTCCCAGGACTCCCAAGTTGTTGATCTATGAAATGTAAATGCTAAATGACATTTTCATCAATCTGCAGACATTAGAAACATATAATAACCATTTAGATTCAGTCTTTAAAAGACTCTTCTTCAAAATTTGTTCCTATTACATAATGATCATGGTCATGGATAGTAAATGTTTTATCAAATAAAAAGTGAATGGCCTTTAAAAAAAATGGTTAAATGTAACTCTTTAGAATCCCAAGGTCTGGGAACCATTGATTTAGCCAGAGCAAAAATCTAACCACATCACTGCCATGCTTAATTCCCTCCAGCAGCCACTGCAGGTCTCACCTGCCAACCTGGACTGGTCACTTTCTACTCTCCAGCATCATCTCCCTTCACTCCCTGTTCTGGAACTACATGCAATACAGTTTATTCCTAAAATTACTATCTAGGTAAAAATCCACCAATAACAGTATAACATAAACATAGAAGCTTATATTCATAAGCATCAAATCCAAAATTCCTCAGTGTCCAAGGTGGAGTCAGCCCTCCCCCATCTTTGGACCTTCTTTATTTTCTGATACCTTTACCACCTTTATCATCCTAATTGTCTCCACTTATCCTTGAAACAAGACTGCCTCAGTTCACGGTCAGCCTGGCCGCCAGAGTTCCGCCCACGCCCTGTGTATTCACTTCCTCAACAGCAGGACCTCTTAGTCACTATCCTCCCCTGTAGATCTAAATGTCCACACCCACAGTTTAAAGCAGGAGAGGTTGACTTGGGCTCACATTTTAGTCACATTTTAGGATTGAGTCCTGCCTGATGGGATGGCAGTGTAGCTCGGGTTCATAATGGAGGAAAACCTGCTCGGGTAATGGCTAGTAGGCAGCAGAACACACTCCAGAGGAAGAGGCAAGAGGATCACTGAGAGTTGGAGGCTAGCCTGGGCTATAGTAGAAAGTTCAGGGCCAGCTCATATCAAATTGAGCATACAGGGATGCTCAGATGCTTCCAGTATGCTCAAATGAAATTTATAGAAAATGTAACAGTTTCTATATTCTCTTCTTGATTTTTCTGAAAGATGTCTACTCTCAGACAATCTGTAAGGTTATAAATTGAGTTTAAGTGACTGGATACTAAATATGTTAATGGCCAGTTGACAGTATTGTACATACCACATTCTTCACCTGTGAGCCACGTAAGGATAACAGTTTCTTTTATTGAACATGTTAAATTGTGTTTACCAACTACCTTCATAAGCCATAAAAAGACACAGAGATCTGCATGCTGATGTCAGCATATGTGTGAGCTTCTGAAACATTCATTTCATTCCATAGATGTTGTCAGAAATCCTTGAAACTGTTGTGTGCTGTTCAGTAGTCTGCAGACATACACACCCAAGAAGGTATACTTTGCAGAGCTAGGAAACCATTCATCTTTGACAATGAACTTAAAGGCTGATGGGTTATGTCCCAAGCTGCTTTGCGGCCATCCTGCATGTAACAAAGGTTGTCACTGACCACAGGGAGCACACTGACAAGTGGCTTCTGCCCAAAAGTAGAAAACGCAAGCAAGCCATTCAAGCTGATGAAGCTGAGACAGGTGTAATCAAAGCAGCTCTTCTTTGTAAAGACAGTGGAGAATTCTAACAGCCAGTCCCTTTCTGAGTGAGAACTAAATTCAACCAGGTCATGCAAGGTGCTGCATCTGTTTCCTGGCATTGCTCAAAAAAGTCACTTGAGATTAAATCAAGATGGCATCTTTGTAAGGATCCTAAAATGTCACCCACCCTAGAAAGACAGCTCACTTGAGCGGGTGCTCTACATGTAACATATGAGAGCCAGAGAGATTAATTTTGATTTACTGGGGGGAATAACTGACATAGCTACATGTGAGGAAAAAATTTTGTGCATATTTGCTTATGTCTTTGGACTCAAAGCTGTTGCCTTACAAACCAAAAGGTAATACACCTCAGTTGGAAAATGTTGGAAGGGGAAATTTCAAAATAAAAGTCATACCTGCTGTTTCTAAGGGCTGAAAGGAATGTTTTAAAAACCCAATGTAGTTTCAGAGAACTATAAAAACAATTTCTAATGCAATATGGTGCCTATTCCCATGTATATAGCAGGCTAATAGCCAGCTGATTACAGAGGTAATAGATTTACCCCCAAAGCAACAGAGCTTCAAGTTAATATATTTCTTTCTCTATCTTTTTATTTCCTTCTGTCTGTCTCATCTTGTCTCTCTCTCTCTCTCTCTCTCTCTCTCTCTCTCTTTCTCATACCCCCTTTCTCCCTTCTTGCTGTTTACAAGCATCTTCCTTCACCAAAACATGAATACATGAATACACCTCCCAAGCTACATGCCAAAGTTCCAGGCCAGTTAAGATTTGTGGGAAATTCATGTGAGAAGTGAGATGAAATTATTTATTTAGAAAAGTAGAGGTTAACAGAGGATGATTTTTACCCAGATGGAAAAAATGCAAAGAGAAGCAAAATCAGATGTCTTAAAGTTGAACACTAAAACAAAAAAAGAATAAAATTAGGATATTTTACAAATCCATCCATGTGCAACAAATTAATAGATATCACAATTATTTGCCACCAGAAACCTGTAGAATTCTAAAAGTGATGTCTACCTGATTAGCATATTATTCTGACAGGATGAATAGTCATGGAGAAGCTATGAAATTTGTGAGTGATGTAGACAAACACGTGACCGCCACTGAGAGAAGCAGAGCAATAGTGAAGAGAGCGAATAATCTGCGGAGCCCACAGAGGCCCTGGTGGACACCATCTCCCAACTTCCCTGACAAAGGCCCACGGTGACTGCCAGATCTGTTTTACCAGAGCAATGCTGTCCACAGAAAGTCCTCCGCTGCATTAGTCGCCCACTGTGGGACTACTACTAGTGTGGAAGCCAACAGAAGTGGCTGTATGATTTATGCCATATACTAATGTTTGATAAAACTTCATGCATATTACAAAGGTTGAAAGCAGTTGCACCATAACTTCGCAAAACAGATTCCATTGCTTTTAGCCGACACTACTAGGCTAGTTAGAGGACTTGCACAATAGCAATTTGTCTGCAGCCCTCTGACTAACTGGCAGTGGTCTTAAGTTATCTTCCTGCTCAATACAAACTTGAATACTGTTGTTACCTTCATAACACAGGTAACAATAGCTTTGATCTGTCTGATGATCTCCCTTTATCACCAAGATGTTTTTTACAGTTTATATTTTATTCCTTTTAAATGATTGTTATAGAAAATATGAAAGGTAAAGAAAAAAATTCAAAATAAGTAGTTGCCACAATCCCAGCACCTAGAGTTGACCATCGTGTCCAGTTCCGTAGTGTTAGACCATCTACATGTATTGTATGTTACAGTGTGGTGATTGTATTGTATATGTGTGTTATATCTAAAAATCATATTGTAGCCCAGTTTTGTGCATCGAGGCTGTTTCTCAGAACCTCTTTTTGAATGATAGCATATGAGCTGTTGAATGAATGCATCAATGTATTAACTATTCCTCTCTTTGTCTTCAGGTTGTTTCCAATGTCTTGCTAGTATTAAATCACTTCATAATAGGTAGGCACCTATCGTACTTTTTTCCCAATGACCATTTGGTTTCACTATATGTATGGAAGTGAGTTATCAAGTTAAAGGATACATCCGTGATTAGGTCAGAGGATTCTTGAAAGATTTTGCCGGATTGCTTTCTAGAAATGCTGTATCTTAGCCCAGATAACTACATTCCAAAGACCAATCTTTTGTTATTGATGAATGTTTCTTTTAATGTACCATTTTATTTTTATTTATTTTCTTTCATTTTTATTTCAGCTAGGATGTGGTTCTACACCTAGACTCAGATGTAAAATTAGCGTGAAACAGTGGATCTGGATATTTGAAGGTCATGACTTGTTTAAAACTGTCTTGAAAATCATGAACCTTCCTCTCAGGAAAATGAACATATTTATAAATATGTAGATTTTTACATACTGTAAGGAATTTGTAGACAATCCTACCCCTAAAATCAGTTAAAATTTGATACTTTTCATTTAATCTTCACAATTTGGGGCATTAGAGAAGAAAATAAGTTGTTCATTGTGTCATATTCAATCCAGTAGCCCCCCTCTATATGTAAGGAATATATTCCAGGAAGCTAAATGCCTGCATTGTGGTTGGTACTGAATAAATGAGTGTGTGTGTGTATATACACATTCACATACACCTCTTTTCCTGTCTGTACGTGATTATGATAAAGCTTAATTTGTAAATGAGGCACAGGAAGAGATTGACAACAACAAAGTGAAACAGTTATGATGGTATACTGTAACACATTTCCTTCCTTCCTCCTCCCTCCCTCTTTCTTTCTTTTTCTTTCTTTTCTTTCTTTTCTTTCTTTCTTTCCCTTTCTTAAAATTCCAAGCCCTGAAATAAGCTATTTTAGACTTCTTATTTATTTCTGTAATTTTTCATTTAACATTTTTCGACTGCTATTGTCCTACAGATGAGTGAAACTGAAGACAGGGGAGGCTGACTGTAAATGTTAAAGCTGGGACTCAGCCTCCACAGCCTCTTTACCAGTTTTATGACACTACCTCAAGGTTAAGAAACCTGGCATCTGGGGAATGGAGTTCGCTCACTGGTGCTGCACCTGCCTGGCAAACACGAGGTCCTGAGTTCGATTCCTGGGGTGGGCAAGAAACCTGAAGTCTGTTTACCTTACATTGGGATTAGGTTTTTTGAAAGTATAAAAGCTTTCTTGTTTGGAGTCCTTTAGAAAGAAGTTATTTAAACTTTTTCAGTGTTTGTATGTCTATTTCCCCTTCTTTAAATTTTGACCTAACTTTTATAATATACTCTTATAGCAACTACTGATTTCATTGATTGTTACTTTTTTTTAATATAGTGCCATATAATATTATTTTGATTATTGGCATTCCCTTTTCATCCGTTTTCTTTTTATGTGTGTGTGTTTGGCTTTGCCAAAATTTTCCTTTAGTATTAATTTGTTTTTCTATTAGAATACCTTATTTTTGTGAGATTTCCTCCAAAAGAAACACTTGGGTAAATAATTGTATCTATTTTCATATTTTTAATTGTTTTATTTTCTGCATTTTTTTAGGGTATGCATATTGTTAAGGTTATTCTTGCTGTTGTAAATACTAAAGTTAACTTTTATTTTATTTTTTAAAATTGATTTTATTGGTACATTTTATATACATGTTAAGATCACACTTAACATTGAGAATTTGTACCAGGACATGATACAACTTAATTCTCATTTTTCCCCATTCCCCTACCTCCACGATAACTTTTATTTTTTTAATTCTTCCATTTCTGATGCCATATTCTGAATATCTTAAAATGACTTATTTCACATTTTATTTCCTTGTTTATCCAGTGTTTGTTTAGGAAAGTATATCATTGTCATTTATGTTATTTTCATTAAATATCAAATGTTTGTATAATATAATCCCAAGTTCATTCCTTCAAGAAGTGTGACCATTGTAAGGAGAAATGAACATGCTTCAATGCCCATTTATGAAAAAAGAAGGCAGAATCTACATTTTCAGTTCTGCCCAGTTCAAAAGTATCTATTAATCATCTAATATTGTACCCAGAGCTATGCTGGGTGGTGACAACATGACAATGGAGGTAGAATAGTTTTAATTCTCATCAAATTTTTAGTTACATAATAGAATATTCAGGCAAGAACACAGTTACAGGAAATCCAAGAAAACTAACTGAAGAACTATTTAGATGGTTGAATATGAATAGCTATAAGAGTTCTTTAAAAATAAAATTAACAGAAAAGGACAAATTAAATAAATGCAGTGAGAAAAGACCTCATTCCCACAAGAAACTAAACAAATATTCCTGGAAACAAATCTAACAAGAGAAAGACGTATATAAGACCTTCGTGGTGAAAACTAATCTTTTTTAAAAGAATATAAAACATATATCAAGTTATGAAATGTAATATAGTCCCATATAGGAAAATGTAATATAATGTTAATATTCCTCATGCTATTCTATGAAACCAGTATGATCTTCATGGAAAGCCTAATGGGTTTTTGAGAAATTTTAGTACAAATCAGTGAAAACTTCTGTATTATGAATGATACATGATAAAGTTAAAAGATAACCAGGAAATATATTTGTAATAATTATTTTTCAGTACTTAAAACTCAACAGAAAAAAATGGACTGACAGATTCAATAAATATTTAAAAGATGTTTTCACTGTAAATTAGGAAACTAAAAATTACAGCAAAACATTTATTTGCCTTTATATAGGCAGAGTTATTTTGTTTCATTGACAATATGTGATGCCGTTGGATATCGGATAAAAAATTCCCATAAACTATGTAGGAAAGTATAAATTAACAAAGCCATTTTGCAACGAAATCTAGCTCTATACTATAAATGAAAATCTTAAGTGTAAAAATTCTTCTTCAACCTAGTAAATCCAGTTCTAGAAAATGTGCATGATGTATCCAGTAACAAGTATTGTTGTGGGTAGTAGCCAAAAACTGGAAATAAGCCAAATGTCTATTAATAGGAAAGTGGTTAAATAAATTATGCATCTTGATTATATGGCTTCCTTCGAACTCAATTAAAAGCAAAGAAGGCCATTATGTGGCAACATGAGGTGTTGGGCTTGCTCCTGAGAACAGTGGGGAGCCGCTGAAGCATTCTAAGTGCAGGCATGCCATGGCCAGATTTGAGTTCTTTAAAATATCTCCCTGGATGGATTATAGAAAATGGATCACACAGACATAAAATATAGTCAGGGATCTCATGAGAAGACTGTTGATCCAGCTGAGCATTAATGACAGCTCTGTGACATGGCAGAGCTGGGACTGCTGTCACACAGCAAAACACTTGGATACAGAATACAGTTGGTATCCCGTGTGGACATAATCTGGGCTGTTCTTCTGTATGGGGATTTCATTTGGCAATGATGATACAGTGGACTTGATGGCTCTAAGTGAGTTTACTAAGTTGGTTAGAATTACAGATCTCCTAGTTTTATTTAATTTGCTTTCTAAATGAAGCTTCTTGCATCCCTCCCATTTTTAAAATGGTAGAAAGAAAGCAAAAAAAACACCCAAATAAATGTAGATAGAGCTCATCTAGGTAACCCTGCCTTTCTTTTGTCCTGAATTTAGGAAGCTCAGAGACAAAACTCAGAGCTCAACTATTATAAGCTAACCTAGGCTTAAACCTAAATTTAGGTTTATAGTATAATTAGCTTCCACTTTAATCTTCTATTTTTTATTTTCATTTTCAGTGGTTACCTGGTCATATGTATCCTTTATTGTACACTGATTTACTCACTTTTTAAAACTAGGTTTAAATTACTAATAAATAGATGGGCATTAAAATTACCATCTTAGCTCCATAGTGTCTTCAGTCTTTTGGTGACCTTGATGGTGTCATATGACTTTTTTTTTTTTTTTCTGATACCAGAAAAAAAAATTTCATTTTTTTTTTTCTGATACTCAGGACTTTGCCAGGCAGACACAACGTCACTGAGCTACCACCTTGGCCCCCTCCTTTAGCTTTAATTTAATTTCATATTGGTTTAGCAAACGTCTTGTAATAAGAAAGGAACCATTGTAACTCCATAGAAGAGGATGTGTAATAGTCAGCTCCCTAGGAGTTAGCATTGTAATATTATTTTATAACTGTACTGATTTGAAAATTAAAGAGGTAGCAAGCATGGTGGGCTGGAGGGCAGAGTCCAGAGCCAGATGGCAGTGTCGGAAGGTGGGCTGCCACGTCACCTGCCAATGTGGAACTAGAGGTGAAACTCCAAGCCTCCATGCCTCTGGGTCTCACACATATTACCAAGAGATTCCACCAAGAGGTTTTGAGCGTTCAGCTTGTAAAGTGTGTAGCATAGTTATTTGTTCAGTGAGAAAATGAAATTGGAATTCTTCCCCAGAGTTCATCTGCAGATCATAGAAAGTTAAGGGCTGGGAATGGAGCGCAACACCTCACATACATGAGGTGGTGGCTTTCATCCCTAACACCATAAGAAAGAAGAAAGTAAAAGATGAACAGAAGTCTATTTCATCTCAGACATATGATTACAGGTTTGGCCTTGGTTCTGGCTTTTCCTGCATGTACATCCAGCATGTAAGAAAAGAACAGTTTTCTCCACATCAGTCAGTTTGAAACTGTAGATTGAGCTGGGTGTGTGGCTCTGTGGTGGAGCACTGGCCTGGCCAGTCTCCAGGTGAGTGCTGAAAATGCGGCTGCTCATCTCAAGGGCAGTGTTTTTCATTAGCTAGGTCCCTTTGCAAATGGCAGTCTGAAGAAGAGGACCCAATTGCTCTGAATGTGTTTGTTTCAATAGCTGGCTACTCACAGAGGGCAGTATATACGGACCAGGATGAAATCTTACAAAGACAAAGCATTATAGTCCATCTTCCTTCCTCTGTAGTCTAGAAATAGCCTCACAGAATGGAAGTTGGTTTCTAAAAAACAATCCTCATAGCTCCCGAATTAATAAAGGACAGCAATTAGAAAAATCTACAACTTTGCTATTCATATGAAGTATTTACATAAACAAGGCTTCCCCTCTTTAAATTAGCACCATTATTGAAATATGATTTTTAGACTTTTGAATTCTGTTTATTTCAGCAGACTTGCACAGAACAAAAATGTATAAAATACTAAATTAAGTTTAAACCTTATCCATTCTGTTTTAGAGTTTGTTCTTCTGTGCTCTAATACATTGTCTTGATATAGAGCACCAAGTAATTCAAAAATGTTATCCAAGTAAGCAAAAATAATCCCCCAAAAAAGGGAAATATTACAACTTCCAACCTGCTAGATATCTGAAATGCAAGTTTGTGTTCGGCAAAACCAAAGAATGGATTCTAGGAACAAGGGAGGTTAAGAGTAGAAAAAATTATTGAGGGAAAGATAGCTGCTGTTTAAGAGACTGAAAGGGAAACAAAAAATGGCTTGCCCACCTACTCCACTTTCCAGAAGCATTTTATTGAGCAAAGCCATAAGATGAAGCAGATTCAAGGTGAGACAGAACTATAAGACCCAATGAAAAATTACAAGGTGGGCATGTGGTGGGACAAAACCATGATCAACCAATAAGGTTACGAGTTCAGTCACCCAGGTAATAATGATTCAATGGGGATCAAATGGGAAAGCAACTTGCATACAAGGAATTTCAGGAAAGGAAGTGGGCTGGGGAGATTGAGGTCTAGTTAGAATATCAATCATCTCATCTCCAAGGAAAGTAGTACCTCTTTTCTCTTTATAATGCTACCCAGTGAATCTGCTTCAATTGTTTTTTGTTTTTTGTTTTTTTTTTTTTCTGTGCTGAGGGCCCAGCTTTGTCTAACTGTCTTGTAATAATTTCTAACTAACTTGGCTGTCTGCTGTTGTCTAGTTTTCATTTTTGCACAGTATTTTGCTTGTGTACATCAGGATAATGACTGTTTCCATAAAGTGAACACACACATACTCACAGTGTACACTTTCTTTTGTGAGAATTTATGTTATGTGACATGAGAAGAGCTAGTTCTAGATTGTAATGATTATGAATTTTCCATCTATTTGATATAATTGCTTATTTCAAAACTTCAGTTTCTGAGGGTTTTATAACTCTTTTCATTAACTACAAAACTGAATACGTGAAGACAGTGAGAGTTTTGAACAAAACCAGAACACTTAATTTCTAAAACCAAATGTTTGATTTAAAGAGTGTGATATGATCTTCAACCTGGCTGGGTATTAAGGTTTTCAACTAATCTCTTTTTTTCCCTTTCAATAACTGAATTACACATTATATCAAAAGTAGTCACTCCATCTACTCAAACATTGGTTATAAAAAAATTGAAAAACCATTATATATTGTTACATTTGATGATTTTCAAAAAAACTAAGGAAACACATGGTGTAATAATATATATTTTATTTTAAAAATTCTTCATAGCCTAGCAAGCTAATTAAAATGTCGAATAAACCAATATAAGAAGTGAAACTGGGCCAGAGATTTAGCTCAGGGGTTTTGAGCCTGCCTCACAAGCGCAAGGTCCTGAGTTTGATTCCAGTACAAAAAAAAAGTGAAATTAAGTCAGGTATGTTGGTAGGTGTCTGCAATCGCAGCACTTGGGAGGTTGAAACAAGAGGATCATGAGTTCAAGGCTGGTGAGGACTATATGTAAGTTTAAGTCCAGCATAATCTACATAGCAAAACCTATCCCAAGAAGGAAGGAAAGGAATGAGAGAAGCGTGGAAGAAGAAAGGATGGATGGAAGGAAGGAAGGAAGGAAGGAAGGAAGGAAGGAAAGACAGAGAGTTTTTTAAAGGGATGCATTATATCGCAAAAGTGAACAGTTTATCCAAACAAAAGTCTCATTTGAACCGAACCTCGTTATCACCCATTGCTTTTTTAAAAATCTATCAGATAAATTAGGACATGTGAGTTAAAAATAGAGCAGAAGAGATGAGATTAAAGAGATAGGCATATGGTGTTCAAGGCAAGAGCCCTGTAGTAGAGAAGAATAAGATGACAGAGCCACACTTCTTTGCATCATTTTAAACTATGTGATGGGGTTATATATTTAAAGATCTTTCAAATATAATTCTTGCAGTGGCAGTAGTTTCCTTCTAAGTCTGTGACCATTTATGTTTAAATCCATTTATGTTTTAAATAAAGATGTGCTGTTAATATGATGTGTCCTTTTAATTCTGGGCTCAAATACTGAGGATACCATATTTATTTAAAATGTTGGAATAATAGTTTTGAAAGAAGAAATGAGGGCAGGGGGAAACTGTATAAGGGAAAGAAAAATTGATGGTTACAAACAAAAGCTTATGTATATAGTGGGTGGGAGTTGTGGGAAGGACAGGGGAATGGGAAAAAATGAGAATCAGATACACCATGTACAGGTACAAATCTTCAATGAGGAATGTGATCATAATGTGCACCTAAAATGTACCAATAAACTCAGTACAGAGAAAAATTTAAAAATAAAGATGTGTTTTTAACATTAATTTTATCTTGTATGCAAGGTCTCCTGAGAGGAAGGGTCAAGTTGTGAAGAGCAATTCACTTGACTGAAACTGGTGACAGCAACAACAGCTTCCAGCCTGTAATTGCTGGGATCACTTCCGCCATCCCTGGGCCTTCCTAGTTCAGGGTGACCTCAGTATCCCGGCAGCCTCCTCTCACACAGCCAGTGTCAGTGTCTTAAGGGTGGCACCTGTTCTCACTTGTTGAAAGAACTGCCTGTTCCGGCATCTAAATGAAGACACAGGACTAAGCCAAGTGCCCTCACGCCCAGCACCTGTCTCCAGCCTCAGCAGGTGCAGCCTCTTGCTGCAGCACCAGGGCAGGTCATTAGCAGAGCCAGAGCTGGGCATTGGGAACAGTTCAGCCTGCACAGCCTTTCTAAATCCTGAACCAGACCATGAAATTTCAGCTCCAGCACTGACAGGACCAGGAGACTGGTTTGACAACCAGAGAAACGCCTATTTGCATTTGTCTCAGTCATCTGTTTCAGATAGATAGGCCCTAGCAAGTGATGTACTTGTAGGAGGGAAGGGACTTTTCTTTGGCTAGCATAGCATAGGTTCAGGATGAAGAAAAGCTACCAGACCTTTGCAAAGAAGGTTCTCAACTTTCACAGAGAGGAGATGTAAGGTGTCCTCATTGTATTGGGGTGAAGAAGTCTATGATGGATACATTACCTGAAGCAGGCTTGTGAAGTAATTGCCCTGGATCAACAATTCATTATCATTTAGGGTTTGCATACTCATAGATATTTCCTTCCTGTGTCAGTCCAGCATTTGCTTAATCTTAAAACCAATGCTCAACAAAGTCACGGACAAAATATAAAATGTGGAAGTAGTTCATCAGGGAGTGTTTCCTCAATATTTTCTAGTAACACAGGGCCAGGGGACAGGCCTTAATAGTTTTTTTAAATGACTATGCTTGTCGTAATCATTTCTTCATCATTATACTTTTCTAATTATAAAGTCCAGTAGCTTTCTGACAAGCTATAGAATTTTGAAAAATGCTTTATGTTACCTAATGATGGGTGTAGGTGTTTTGTTTTTTTTTTTTTAAGTTTCGTTAGGCAATTTTGTCATTGTGGAAATGTCATACAATGTCTTTCTACAAACTCAAATGGCTGTAATGTCACCAGGTAATATAGTCATCTTCTGAGACACTGGCATACGTGCAGTCTGATATTGACCAAAATGTCATACAGTGTATGCATGAATTGTTTATTCAGGATAGTAACTCTATTTTTTCAAAACTCAAAGTTTTGGTGACTGAATAAGCTATTATCTACCACATCCACTTTTTCAAAACTCTTTTTTTTTTCCTTCCTTCCTTTTCTTCCTTCCTTTCTTCAGTTTTTTGTTGTCTGTTTTTGTGGTTCCGGAGATTGAACCCAGCAACTCACATGTTAGACAAGTGCTCTACCATTGACCTTCGTTCCCAGCTACTGAAATCTCTACCATTGCACACTCCAAATAATAAATTCCTGTCGCTTTGAATTTTACAATGTTGAACAAAAAGGAAATCACCCAACTTTACCATTACAACTTGTGTGACTTGAGCTTAGACCACCTAGGTGAGCTTGGCTTTCTTAAAAATAGGATAATACTTACTTCATCAGGTACTTGTTAATGAATAAGGTAAATCAGTCCATCCCCAGGACACATGATGGTAGTGGTACTTTTAGTCATAGTTTTGGTCATTTACAGCAGTGATACAGTCAGATTTTCTTCCATATAATAGTTGAACATTCTCATGAATCTTTACAGCAGCCAACTTTATTTGAAAACCAAGCAAAAAACTATGACCTTTACGTTAGACATCACTTGCCACTCCTTGTGATACTAAAGAACACTCAACTGAACTATACAGTGGCCTTGGGGGAGAGCTGGCTATTTCTATCTGCTAGTGGTTTTGGAAGCAGGCCAAAGGTAGAAGTTGGGTCCCAGTTATAATAATCTGACCTTTCTCAGATCTCTAGAAAGTTTCAGAACGAGACTGCCCAAACCCGTTAGAAGTTACTGTTAAAGAAACTGGGTTAACATTTTGAATTTATACCTTCTTCCTAGGTTATTTTGAATAGATATGAATGATCCCTTTACCTACCAACTTAGCTTCACTAATTTTTATTCATCATGTGTGTTCTCTAAAGTGGTGGTGTGCTTTATCTTTTGAAGATAATTTTGTGTTTTTAACTCCTGATTGCAACCTGGTAAGCAAGGACTGTCTGTATCTATCTTTTATTTCCCTCAGTACTCCTAATCTCTAAATAGCAAAAGCTCAGTGCATCTTTGTCCTGCTAAAGTCAGTAAAATGATCAGTATGATTGAGTCTCTACAGTTAATATTTGCACCCTTGATCCTCCTTGTAGGAGTACTGGAGGTGAAGTTTTTAATAAGTTGGAGAGAAGGTGGCTGGGGATTTAGCTTAGTGGTTCTAGTGCCTGCCTCATAAGCAAAAGGTCCCAAGTTCAATCTCTGATACCAAAAATAAAAATTAAACGTCATTAGGCCAAAAGAGCTTTGCCTCATAAACAAGTTGATCTGTTCTCTTGCTGGGTGACTGAGTTGCCAGTTATAGGACACTTTAGGCTGTCTCGTGCCAGCACTCTGTTGCTCTCTCCTTGCCTTGTCACCTGGCATGTTATAATGTTATAACCCAACAAATAGCATCTCACTAGATGCTAGTGCCTTGACCTTGGAATTCCCAGTCTCCAGGACCATGAAATAGGAATTGCTTTTCTTTATAAATTACTCAGGCTCAGGCATTTTGTGATACAAACATAAAATGGACTAAGAGATCTAATTGCAAATCTTACATGTCAATTCTAAAGACAGTTTTCTAGTCTACATTTTGACATTAACAGTTCTGTACTTGGTATGTTGTAACCTAATACAAGGCAAAAGGAGTCTATATGGTCATTTGGGCAAAACATTTTCATTATTTTCCATTTCTTCTTTTCCTAGTAATCAATGAATGATGAAAATTTCTCTTTCATTTTCCATATATTTCTGCTTCCTTATATTGACAGAACATGTGCTATTATTATTATTACTATTATTATATCACCTTTTTTCTTGAAGACCTTCTTTGAGCTTTGTGCAGTGACACAAATATGTACTTTTGGCTACTCAGGAGACTGAGGTAGGACAACTGCAAGTTCAAGGACAAGTAAATAGAGGAATTTAGTGAGGTCCTGTCTCAAAATAAAAAAGGCTGTGGATGTAGCTCAGTGGCAAAGGATTCCTGGGTTCCATCCCTGTGATGAGAATAGGAAATAAACAAGATTTTTTTTTTTTTGTGACACCTCCATCTAGTCACCTAAGTACACAGAGATGGAGGCTGAACAGCACTGTGTACCACAGAAGACAACTAGCTAGGAAACCTGAAGCTGGGAACTTACTCTAACTTAAATAGTGGCCTTGAGCAACGGAAGTCTATTTTTTTTGAGTTAGCAATGATACAAGCGTATGTGAAAATGAAAAATAAGGAGCTGCGTACACTAGCATTACCATAACTGCTCTTTGTTGTAAGTAGTAACAAAAAGATGAAATTCTTCTAAAGCCCTTGGAATAAATAAAAGACTCTTAGGGAAATGCCACAAATGATTAGATTTCAATTCAGCAGTTTTTCAAAAATCATGCATTTGACAATTTACCAGCCAAAATGTAACCACACACCTATTAAGAATACTGGTTCATTTATTCATTCAATCAGCAAATACTTCTTGAGAACGTTTTCTAAACTGGGGATTGTTTTAGAAACTGGAAACAGAGCTGTCAGTAAAACAAACAATATCTCTATTCATAAAATGTAGAATCCTGTATGCTTCCATGTAGGTTAGGATTTACATTAAACAGTTTCAAGGTAATCATTATGCTCAGATACAATAGAAATTTTGTCTTGCTGTGGTATGATCCTAAATTTCATGCTGTCCTGTGTACTATTTAGTAACAGAGAATTATTTATTGTTATGATTCTTGTATGTTAATGAAGAGGTACTCATTTGCAAATAACTGTTTAATCTGTAATTAAAATCTGGCAGCTCTCTTAAAAATAGAGACAGTTAAAATGCATAGTCACTGGCCTGCTGTATTGAATATGCAATAGCAAAACATTAGGAAGGCATCTCCTATTTATCACTTTTAATGAATCTTTCACCCGGGTCCCACTTTAAGCCCTTGATGGTATTCCTGTCATCCCATCCATATGCTTCTAAAAGCTTTAGTTGTTCCTGGATCTGTGTGTGCCTTAGTATAAAAGGAGGACTTCCAGGGTTTGATCACATGTAAGCAGCCTTTAAAAAAAAAATCATTACCATTACCGTATCCTCATTAAGATGATGGGTCTCTGACCATATCTTGTGGTTTGCTTAACCATCTGAAATTCATATATGCAGGGGAAATTTTTCTTATCCTTTTGAAAGAAGAATGATAAATATTTATACAGCATACAGCTTAACTCTTTCAGGCAGGCACAAGATCGTGTTTTAGAAATGACAAGAAGCTGCTTGAGGTTTTTTTCCCTGCACAATTCATCTTTCCAATAGCTACTGAAGAAAATGAATTACGGATTTATCAGTATTGGCAATTTTTCCTTCTTTTTTCCCCCATTTAATATGTTTTGTCTTACTTCTCTGCAATTTTTTTGAGTCATGGCTTCGAAATGCGAGTGAGGGTTCTCTCTTTCTTCCATGGCTGGTTCCCCATGAGGGATTACAGTGCCAGGTGAGCCAGAAATGCTGACTTGTGCTCCTTGCAGCCAGCATCCTAATCACTTTGTCAGCACCTTGAGCTATAGTGTAGACCAGCCATGGCAAACCTTCCAGAGCTTTCAGTGACACAAACAGCCCACCATAGCACACGTGCCACTGGTTCATCACCACTGATCTGGACTTTAATAGTCATGTATCTATACATAGTCTCATGACCACAGTGGAGATACACCCTAGGAAAGTTGGGATCGTGAATGCATTTCAGCACATAGACATTGTTATGGTAAGTGGAAGATGGATGAAAGATTGAGATTTAGTTAAATAACATATCCCCCATGCCCCACCCACCCCTGCTACCAGGAGGAAAGTCAGCCATATTCCCGGTAATGGTTTTCTTTTCTGTCACTGCTATGGACTGTCTGTGCTATGTCTCCCACCACTGACTCCCCAAAGCCAGCGTATTAATCTGAAGACACACCACAAGTGTCAACTCACATAGTTATTTGGATGACATCTTTCAGAAAGTAAGTGAAAATTTCAAAATGCTAGTTGTCTTTCTTCTGCCGCCCACTCCTTGACAGATTTTGCTGATGCCAAGAGCGTGTGAGCCCTGGCAGTGGGGGTTAAGAGTGGGACCTTTTACTGAGGCTCTTCTTTGAGAAACAGAATGTGTGAGTCACCTAAGACTTGGTGGCCTATTGAATTCTCTTCCTGCCCCCTTTTCCTCTTTAAGCTGAGGAAACTGAGGCCCGTAAGTGATACGAGTGGCTTGCAGTTAGATAGCTGGTTAGTTGCAGGGCCGAAAGGAAGTGGAGACTCCCTGCTTCCCTGATCGGAGTACTTGCAGCTCTTACCTGTTAGCCCAGGTTCTGTCTCAGAATGGAAAGAAAGCTTGCTGTCGTGCCCACACAGTGCATGTGAGAGATCTCTCCCTGGTGGGAAGCAAAACACAAAAGTGGAGGGAATGAATCCATAATAATGTGTTACACTTTCACTCTACTTTCTGGAAAATCTTTACACACCCAGAGTACCATGGCACTGAAATGTCTCACCCTCGGGGTCCACTGTGTGGTTTGAGTGACTTGAGTCACCCCCAGGCCTCTCTGTTCTTACAGGCCCATCCTCTTACAGTGGTTTGGAAAAGTGCAGTCACACGAGGTAGGTTCGGTGGGTTTTCCCTCACATCTCCTGTGAGTTGGCCAGCTCTCTGCTATTTAGTCTCAGGGACGATTGCAGTGGTTCCTGGCTAGGTCTGTGATAAACAGCTTTTCCTGGAGCAACGTTGCAGACGGCTCCAGCTCAGACAGAACAATGTAATATTGTGTTTGGCAGTAGAAGCCATTTAAAAAAAAAATATTCAGAGCAAGCCTCATACTAAATTCCCCTTTGAAAGGTGTTACTGATCAAAATGGATAGCTCAGAATGAAAAATTGTTTGGATTAAATAACTGTATCTTTTTGTTCCCCTCCTTTTGCCCACTCAGTCCTTTCCCCAAAGTTGACTCATAGGAAAATTTACATAAAATTCCTTTCATCTTTCTTAGTAATCACTTTGGAAAACAACACCTTAATTTTCAGTTTAGGTGAAATTTTTTATTTTTGGCTTGAAATGTATATAAAACCTCCCCACAAGCTTGTCTACAACTTCAGTTTCCTTTTGTTGAATTTTGCATTTTGTCACTTTTCTGTCCTCACGAGGGAGAAGGTAGGCCCCAAGTAGATGACTCTCACATAAATTGCACGCACGCCTGTGTGCACGCATGCGCTTGCAATTCCTAATTGCAATAAAATTGTGTAGAATTTCAGTTTGCTCCATGAAGTCTAGGGGACGTAACAAAACCCGGGGGAGACCAGGATAGGTGAAGGGAAATAAATAGATAGATTTTCTTTAAAGCGCTGGATGGGCGGGGCGCCGGGCTGTACTTTTTTTTTTTAAGCCATGTTTGACTTTCCTCAGTATTATATTCCTGTAAACTGCATAGCAGAACATGTGTGTGCTTGAAGAAGCTGTGTTTCCACGGCAAGGGGGTATATGGGAATGAAGCATGGAGATGCAGGTGCACAGTGACACACGTGGGCTCTTTCCCCGACAGCCTGAATGGCTGGCCGCACAACAGCAGCTCTCAGCTTAGCTCTGGGGTCTCTGGAGCCAGGCCAAGAAGCAAGGGCCAGGAATGGAGGGAGCAGGAGAGCATAATTGTTATTCAGTCTTCTTTAATGAGATGTATTGCCCACTGCTGAAAGATTGTGGCCATGTCTTTTGTTATGCTAATTAGACACCATTAGAGCTTGACTGTCTTTGATTTCTGCTTAATCTGTTCTGCTTCCTCAGCCTCAATCCTGACTGGCAAATGGTTGAAAGATGGTGGGGTGTTATTTATTGCCAGGCAACTATGCTAAGTCCTTTGGTAAAAGGGTGGGTTAGTGAAAGACTTATCTTACTAAAAGCATTATGTACCTCAAATATTCATGTACGGCTTTTTAAAAAAATTTATTTGAAATGATCAATTTTTGCATTTTATTAAGTTCAAATGCCACTGTTATCTGTACAGTTGTTTTTACAGCCACACAGAATGGGAAATAACAGATTGGAAAATTTAGATTAGCCTTTCCTTGGTTGTCTGCATTTACCTAAAAAACAAGGAATGAGTTCATCAAACTTTTAAGATTTTAGGGGGGCAGTTATCCTAGGGGAAAATGAAACAGTAATTTAATGGTCAAAATAGCAAACTACCAATTAAGAATTCCTGCCTTTATGGTTTATAGATACATATACATTCTTAATGAAAAAGTATTGTGTTTTACATGATTGCTACAATGAAGAGTAGAGTGTTTCAAAAACCATTTTTAAATGACCAACGTGATCCTTTCTAAATTGTGAAACGAGACATTTTCCTTAAACCCTTCAAAACAATGTCATAATGTTCTAGAGCAACCCTGTCCTTTAGAAATACAGTATCAACCACAGATCTCAAGTTAATCTGGTAGCCACATTTAAACACGCACAAGTGAAATAAGTTTCAGTAATACATTTTATTTAATAAGGTTTACCCAAGTATTTCAATATATAAGGAGTACAAAAATGAACATTTTACCTTACCTTGTCTTGTGAACTGTTTGAAATCCAGTGTATTTCACGGCCTCTCTATTGCGATTTGCCACGTTTAAGTGCTCTGTAGCTCTGTAGCTCTTGTTTAGGTGCTCTGTAGTGGCTGCTGAAAGACGGTACAGTGCAGAGTAACTGAGTAATTTACCACTTGCCTAATATACTGTCCAGCCGAAATCCGTATTTAATGCCATGGATTAAGTAGCATAAGCTGTGTGACCTTGACCAAGTCACTTCTCCAAGGGATCTTAGTTTTCCCACCTGGGTCTGAACTGAATGACCTGTTAGTGCCTCCCTTTTACCCGTGACAACTCTGAACCTGAGATTTTAAAAGTTCACTCTTTTCTGAGTATTTGAAAAGCAACGTTCTTACGTCACAAAGTGGAAAGTGTCCAGTGCACCACACCCACATTTTGGTTCCTCCAGTGCGTGTGAGTGGTCTATGGCATCAGCAGTGTGTCCGTCCAGGAGCTTGCTGAGGGAGGTGCCCGCTCTTGCCCTTCACCTTGCTGAGGGAGGTGCCCGCTCTTGCCCTTCACCTTGCTGAGGGAGGTGCCCGGGAGCTTTGGGAATGAGGGTTCTTCTGAGCAGAGGTCGTCCAGGGTATGGCTGGTAGGAAGTGCAGATTAGTAGTGTACATGAATCCTAAACCTTTCTCTCACTGGCTTTTCCTCTCTCACTTTCTCTTTAGCATTCCCTTTTTTCAAATTGGATTTTAATTTGCCTTATATATTGTCATTGGTGAAACAAAACTCCGAACTTTACCTTCCAAAAAAGCAACTTGTCCAGAAACTCTGAACAGTGTAGGAGTGTGTGTGTGTGTGTGTCTGTCTGTCTGTCTGTCTGTCTCTGTGTGTGTGTGTCTGTCTGTGTGTGTGTGTGTGTGTGTGTGTGTGTGTGTGTGTGTGTGTTTTACTATTCTCTCCAGAATATGAGGAGCCCAGTATTCTGACATATTTTTGTTCATTTGTGGGGAAAAGGCTATTTCTTTATCCAGTGTTTATTCTTTGCCTGAGGCGAGGTGGATGTAATTTCACATATGTATATAATTTAGATTTTAATTCACTTTTGAATTGATTTTTTTAGCACTTAATTTCTCTACTGAGAGCATTCATTATTTTATTGTTTTGCAAAAGTTCTTTATAGATATAGGTAATATATAACATTTATATAAATAATATAGTGTGTAAATGATATAGATTATATCTCATCATATATAACTGAGTTATAGGTGCTACAAAAAATTCTCTGTTCCAGCACTACTTCTTATACACTAGCCCTTCCTTATCTTCAGGGAGTATTATATGTCCCAAAACCCCAAGAATGATACCTAAAATCAAGAACAGTACCAAATCACTTTATATATACATATATGTGTGTATGTGTGTATATATATTGTATTTCCCTCTGATAAAGCTTAATTCATAAGTAAGGCACAATAAAAGATTACTGCAATAACTAATAAAAGTAAAATATAATAAAATTTCTGTGATTGTAGCCTCACCCTTCCTCTCAAAACATCTCATCATGCATTTATATTAATGGGCAGGTGGCACATACAGTGTGGATATTTGGATGAAAAAAAGATTCATATAGTGAGTGGGATAGCATCAGATTTTATGACCTTACCCCAAATAGTGGTAATCCAACTTAAAAGTTATACATTATTTATTTCTACAATTTGCTTTATCATATTCAGATCACAGCTCCCAAGGGTGACTAAAACTATAGGAAGTAAAATCACAGATAAAGGAAGACTACTACAAATAAAATTTTTTAAATTGATATTTAAAAACCTCTCCTTTGTAGTTATGTGGCATTTATGTTCAAAAAGGTTTTAATAAAAGATTTTGTGGTAATAATTTATATTTTCTCCAAATATCTTGTGGTTTCTATCTTGTGCTTTCATCTTTTTTGAGATATCATTATGTATTTAAGGGATACACTACAATGTAGTTTTGTGTTTTTGTGGAAAGCTCATCAAACTGACCCCAGCTTGCCACGTGGTGACTTAAAGAACCAAGGACAAAAAGATCAAGATGGTGGAAATAAATGCAAATTATGTTGAATATATATATATGTGTGTGTGTGTGTGTGTGTGTGTGTATGTATATATATATTATATATATTATATATATATATAATATATATATATATATATTATGAAATCTCCATTCCATCTTGGGCTGATTTATTGTTATACTTAAGATTTCATGGATAGATTTTACTGACAATATCAGTCCACTACTCTATAGTTCGCTTTAAATGTGAAACATTTTCCCATGCTGCCCAGGTACTGTAGAACTTGTTCATTGTGGAGAAAAGAAGATCTGCAGTAAAAGAGGTCAGTTTATTTTAATTTGTTGAAAGGACAGATTTCATGTTATGTTCTGACCACAATCAAAAATAAGTGTTAGAGCATTATAGACACTACTTTAGAATGCTCTAGAATACCAGAAAGAGGGAGGTGGTTAAAACGTAGCTGTATTTCCAAGATAGAAGTTCAGTCAATGCTGGGTATAGATGTTTGATGCTAGCAGAAGATCAAGCCACTCTCTGTCCTGTAACTTATTTGCCATTGGCTTTCCACTAGCAGGTAAAAATAGCTTTGTTGGTAAGAATGAGATTTTGTCTGCAGCTGGGAAGAGATTGCCTTGAGTTTCACTTAGAGAGTGAGCACAGGCTGGAGGAAAATGAGCCCGAAAATGAAGGAAAAAGCTGGACAGGATTCACAATAGAAAAGACTTTATGGTCTGATTTGATTCCATTGAACTGCCTTAAATCTGGTCTCTGCAGTTTACATTATTGTTTCAGAAGAAGGACTTTGGAAAAGCCCAATTGTGTTTAAGTTTTTGCTTATTTTCAGAATATTTTTGAACTGAGAAGAAATAACAAGACCCTAAAACACTCATGGCATTTAATTGATCCCCATATATGAAATACTTAAACATACAGACATTCAAAGAAGCACTTCTTTTTACCTTTGAATAAATATAATCCTGAATGTAGCAAAACAATATTTGTTTCTTCACAGAGGATAATTTTTTTTTTGAACCTAACAATGCATTTTTTTTCACTGTTTAAGAGTTGACACAAGCATAGCCTCTTTGACACTGACTGCTGACACCTGCCTTACGTTCAGTTGTCCCACATGCGGATGGCCAGCAGTTCGACCGTGAAGGACCAGAGTCTTATTTTTTGTTGGCTCTGCTATCATCATTTCTGACACGTCTTCCTGTGGCACGCCCCTATTTCATTATAGAATAGCTTTGTGGAATAAGGGTGATATTAAATTTTAATGTTATTGCTATTATTACTGTTGACTGTTGTTAGCATAAGTAGGGCTGGCTCTTTCGTTCCAGCATCTGCAGGGCCAGAAAACAGAAGTGTGCATAAACAGTCAGGAAAATGACTGTATACCCCGGAGACCCGGCATCGCATGCTCGGCCTGTTGTGAGTGATGAATCAAAATGGAAAGGTTATCATTTTCATTAGCTAGGAAAGAACAAGACCATACTTTTCTCCAAGTGTAATTACAGCAGTTCACTGGAAACATTACACTGCAGTAATTAGTCTAAAGGTGTATGAGAGGGCAGGCTTTTGCACAGACACTGGAAATATTATTTTAGAGTTTAAGGTCACAGCCTGTGTTAAACATGTCCCAGGCAGCTTAGAAAAAAAAAAAGGAAGAAAGAAAAAAGAAAAGAAAGAAAAACTAATTTGATTCTAGCTAGAGAAAGACATTTGACATTTTCCAGAATTGTGCGTTCAGAAACCAGTCAGGCAGAAAAAATTGTGTTTTATTATCTACAATAAAAATAAAAGAACTTAGCTACAGAAGTAACATGTCAAGATACTTTGTAGGATAAACAGATAAAATCCAAGTTTATTAAGAATGTGATGTAAATAATTGTAAGGATTTTTGATATGTGCATTTTATCATATTTTCATTGCTTTCCTGAGACAAAGAACATGCAAACGGGGAGGAAAATAAAATAATTTCCTCATTACCTTATAACTGTTTTTAAGAAAGGCATATATAGCATATGTGGATCCCCAGAAAATTCATATATATAGCATATATATGTCTGCCCTTTCTGTAGTTTTTATTGCTGCTGTTTTACTATAAACAATCAAATTGAAATATTGAAATTTTTCTAATCCAATACTTCAGAGTGGAATTGAGATTAACATTAGTTTCCAAACCACACACCAGGTTTTCTAAGTATAAAGCAGAGGTGAGGGAAAAAGAGAGGGGTGAGGGAAAAAATAAACTGTACATAAAGTTTGTATCCATATGTGAACCTAAGAGAAACCATTTGCTTTTTCTAGTGTACACAGTACTTGTGCAAGTAACATTTCCTCCTGAGTTAAAGGTATTATTAACCCAGGTAGCCTAATGCCTTTGTCTATTTCGATAACATCTGCCTTTCAAGCAATTGTTTTCGTCTTTTCTCTTTAAATCCTTATATGGCCTTGCAGAGGGAATTGTTTGGGACAAATGAGGAAAGAGTATACTCGAATGAGCATTTATCCAACAACCAAATTGGGTTGGAAACCATTGGTTTTTAACGCAGTATGTGTGTTATGCATGTTCTCCAGCCATATGGTTAAAACTGATGTTTCTCACCTCAGGCACTTGGGAAATTTTGAGCATAGATGGGACAGAAATGACACAACTAGCTGATGATGTAACCTGCTAGAAAATCTATCCAGAAATCAAATCTTTAATACATTCCTTTTTGTTTATCACAGTTCTTATACCCAAGGAATAGGCATACACAGCAGGGTAAGAGCCACAGTGCTTGAGTTCTCCAGAACTAGCAGTTAAACAGGTTGCTGTAAGCAGTGGGAACAGTTGAGACCACTTTTCCTCCTTCCTCTTCTGTCACTGAGCAAATCACCCATCTTGCTGGACCTTAGTCCACTCGTTGAAATCAGCAAGGTGATTAAGCCCTTTCGGAAGCCTTACAGCCTCTGTCCAGCTAAGAGAATACCACCTTTATTTTCTGCTTTCCTAGTTAAAAAAACATGAGTTTTTGCCATGTTCCCTCTTCTGGGCCTAAACATTGTATCACAGCTGCTCGTACACAGCCCAGGGCACTGGTTCCAGCCGCTCTAGAGGGTCTGAGAGGGATTCATCCCTACACTGTCCCTCACATCGAAGCCCGAAGCTGTGGAAGGGAGGAGTGGTTCCACCAGACCATTTTTATAACTCATTCTTTACAAAATGGCTTTTGAAGGTAAGGTCAGGGTGTTCCAAGTGAACTTCTATGCCTCCTAGGGAAAATTACTTTCTCTATTCATGTTTGTGAATACATTACAAAGCATATCTGCTTTGCTAAAGCGGGTGTCAAGACTCAGAGTCACTTTCAAAAGTCCATAGAGCCGAATTCAGGGGACCAGCTACAGGTAATAATCATCCCTTGCTTCAGAGATAGAATCTGATAGAACCCATTTAATTTCTCCTCAAGATTGGGAGGGGTTTCCCAGGTGGTTACAGTGCCAAGCAGAGCCTTCAGCTGCACCATGTTATAGAAGCTGAATGTTCTATTTAATTAACTATGAATATCATACACTGATACAGCAAAGAAGGAAAAGAGCCATCTTGCTTAGGATTGTTAAAAAAAAAAAAAAAGCAGGGGGGTGGGGAGGGATTTGCAGAGATTATGACATGCTTCTTTAAGGTCCCTTGGTAGCCTTTTGAAAGACTTTGTAAACGTTCTTCAATAAATATTAAAGATCATTGTTAGTTGAAGCACAGTAACTGAATGGCAGCAATTTGCAGAAGTCTCTAACCAGACACCTGGTAGGAAGAGTGAGCCTTTCTTGACCTCATTCCCACAATTCCTTGTGGGCATGTCTGTCCATCACCTACAGATCTACTTTAAATGACTGAAGACTTTGAAACAAAGATGCCCTTCACTATTGTAATCCTCCTCTCATTCAGCCCCTCCATCTTGCCTTGTATGAACTGCCCGCTTTGTAGATGAGGAAAAACCAAGGCCCCAAACCTGGTCAGATTTGTTTGATCGTAAAGCAGTCTACCCAGGGCCAGGGATTTAGCTCAGTGGCACTGTTGTGCCTGCCTTGCAGGCGCAAGGTCCTGAGTTTGATTCCTCATAAAATAAAAACAAAAAAAACTTCTATCCAGATGTTAGGACCTCTTCCACTACTGTCCTCTTCAAACATGTGGCCTTTGATGTTTTTGCAAACCCTCCCAAGGCGTTTCCCCCATGCTTCTCACCCTTCCTTTCTTCCTCTCCTTTAGTGGGACAGTTTTCTCGAAGCCACCTTCTAGACCGTTCTGTGGATTTGCAGTCTCAGGTCCAGCTTAATCATCTCTGCTGAACAAATACCTTGTCCTGCCAGTCACAAACTTTATAAAGACTGTGACCTCAAGGATTTTGTTTGCTCATATTTTGAAAACTGACATACCCTTGCTCTCCTGGTGGGGGTTGCAGCCTGTGGGCAAAGTTCTACTCATAACGGAGTGGTAGCTATAGAAGTCAGTGTCTCAGCACAGTGTGAGCAAGACACCAGGTTGCCCCATCATCCCTTAGGAGACAAGCCCTGGCCCTTCCTGCTGATTGTCTCCACCATTAGTAAAATGGATTTGTAGGGGTGTGATCTAGGGGCTTAAGAACTTCTGTAGTTTGCCTCTTTGCTGCAGGTGGTCTGCTTTTGTTGTGAGATTGGGATTCCACACTAATAGCAGAGACCCTTGTAGGAAATGGCAAATCAGACTGATTGCTGTCAATCTTGTCATGTCAAGTTCTTTAGCCACACTGGGTTATATCATGGTTATGGTGAAACAATGGCGGCAACTCACAGGAAGAGACGATTGTTTTTATAGAGACTTGAGGCTCATGTGTTTTTGCTTAGATCTTACATTTTTGATTGGGACCAAAGCAAAACTGCTCTCCCAGAGTTCTATCTTAACTCTTCCCTTCCATAACGTCTTGTTGATTTTAACATTACTTGAAATAGTTGCTTCTCTTGAAGGTTGTATTTGGATATTCACTTTGGCATAAGTTGATTCTTAAAAAACTATTGAGAGCTTTTAGTTCTTTAGTACATTTTAGAAGGTGTACATGGATTGCAGGAGCTTTTGAACATTCTGTTCTCATGTTTGCTCCATATTCTTTGGGGAATTCGAAGGGTCTCATCAGTGAGACAAAGTCCATGGTCCAGGAAACAAACAGTGTACCTAGAAAAGCATTTGTCATCATTAGTTAATGCACAGAACAGTTCTCCTGAGTCCCTTTGTCAAATAACAGTTAAATACTCACCTACAAATAGTTCTCTGATGATTGGGGGAATGCCCAGCCCTGTAGTGTATAAACATATCACACCCTTACGTATGTGTATATTTTACCATTGTCATCATCTATATCACTGGAGAGTCCAGAGGAAATAAAACAATACAAATATATTTCTGCAAACTGTCCACATGAATTCTTAGAAGAGCAGAGAAGCAGCAAACCCTTTCAGTGGTTCTGCATTCTTACACTGTTGTTAATTTCCTGAAGACTTAATGCTAGATGAAGCATAATTGCAGATTGCCTTAAGAACCATTGACAGATACTTATTCTAAGTCATAAGCAACTCACACTGTGCACTGTGTACAAACATTCCAGGTTTTCTCCCAGGAGAATATGCTTCAGGGAGACCCATTATTCACCAATCTGCTTTTGATAAACAGAGCCACGGAAGATCATTGTAGAAGCTGAAGAACTTTGTTTTGGGGCTACTTGATTTTCTGATGTTCAAGGAACTTTAACTGGTTTTCAGGGATTGAAATAAGTCCTGATAAGTACCATCTCAGAGACCTTGCAACCTCTGGCTGAGCGGGCTATTTTGAATGAGGTGGAAAATGAGATGGCAAATTGTAGCGCATTTAGGTGTTGGCATTGAAGATGAAGAGGGGAGTTTAGTTTCTTTTAATTGTTAGGTGGTCCATTTAGTACAGCTGTGTTTATGTTTCTGGATTGATAACAGCCTGATCACAGTGACAAGCCCCTACAGATGAGAATAGGAATTTCTCCTTAAGAAATCATCTCACCATTATACTTCAATTCAGGAAGCTGTATTTACCAAGTGGCAACAGCAAAAATAATTCCAGGAACCATGATTCAATACAGCTGGTTTGCTAGATCAGACATTTTGACAACCTTTAAACAAAAAAGGAATTGATACTTTAAATGTTGTATTTCACAGTGCAATCAATGTGGCAATAGTGGGGCGATTCGGGGGGGTGCTTTTTTGGTCTGGCCTGTTTTTTTGATAATCTCATTTCTCTAAGCATTGTTTGGCTGATTTAACTTCTTGGTTATTAAAAATACTCTGATTGTAAATGTAGAAAAAACGGGCCCATATTTTTTGCTGTCCTTCGCTTTCAAAGAAAATAAGTGATCATAGTCTCAGCACTCCAGCAAAGAGACAGTTGCCTGTAACAGAAAAATGTATAGACTCAGTAAATAGCTGTGTGAATTACTAATTTCAGAACCATATGCAAAATGTAAAATGTTGAGATACAAAGGCCTAATGACTAGTTTTTGGAGGTATTTTCTTTAATGTTACATCCCTCATAACTCAAATTAATGTTTATTACAATTTCATATTGCCAAAATATTTTCATGAATTTGAATTAGTAGCAGCCTGTTCTGGCTTGTTTTGCAACTTTGTTTCAAGAAACAAAGTGATATTTAAAAGATTTTGATATGTCTTGAAGCTTTAATTATCTTACTTATGTTGAAGGAAGAAATACAATCAAATTCTGTTTCACAGTTATGTAACAGAAAATGAGTTCATAGAACGCTAGTTTTACATCACCAGCATAGTTAACAAAGAAATTTGAATTGATCGTTTGAACAGTGTTAGCTGTTGATAATTAGCTGTCTACATTTTACACTGAAGAGGGCCCAAGTGAGTCCAGAACTATTTAGGCTGGCATTTATTTTTGGATTCTCAGGTGGTTATCTTTATTTTTCCATTTTTTTTTCTCCCTCCTCTCCACAGATTGGTGAAAAACAACAAGTGTTAGTCACAGAAGAATCTTTTGATTCCAAGTTTTATGTTGCACACAATCGATTTTATGAGCAGGTAAGAAACACTTCATTATTCTCAAATTTTCTCAAAAATAAAGTTTAAGCGAAGAGGAATTCAAAGAAGAAAAGGTTGGATCCCATCACAAGGTAGCTATTTTGTAGCATCAAGCCAGCCAGGGTGATATCGGGCTCCTCTCTGAGGCTTGTTCCAGAGAGCACAGGCCAGCTGAGGGACCAACTCTAGGCTTTTCAGAGTCTGGACTTGGGCAGTTAGCCCTGCTGAAGTTTCCACAGCTGGAAGAGAGAGGGCAAGTCCTGTTCAGACAGCAGGAAGGATGTCTGCATGGGCGACATCAGCACACAAGGGCAGGGATTTCCTCTCACTGTCACTTCACTCTGTGCTTTGTTTTGGTCTGTCAGTTGGTTTTTTATCTTAGTTGAGTTTTGGTATTTTTAACTTCTACCTTGATAGAAATATTGAGAGCCAAGGGAAAAAGTATTCCTTGGACTCAGCTCAAGTGGTGTCAACAAGTCTGGAGTCCAGCAGAAGGACAGAAGCAGGTTCCCTCAGCAGTTCTGGGGACACACTCCTAGGGGGGAGATGCCCACAGTTGGTGCGGCTCTGTGGACCATTCTGGCTCACATTAACTTATCTTAATATCAGGTGGATTTTTCCACTTTCTACTCCTTTCTCATCAAAGAAGAGATCCTTCTCTGGAACCGAAGAGTAGGGACTGTGGAAACCAGCACAGGTGTGTCACACATGGACGTATCACTCCATGGGTGTGTCGGTTAGAGAATAGCAAGGGAGGCCACTGCCTAAATTACAAAGTAGGATGGCAGTGGCTGAGGTGGTCTCTGCCGGTGTCCACTGGGAATAATCTCAAACTGGCTTGTAGATTATTAGAAAATATGAGGAGGGGACACACTAAACACACTTCATGCAGCGGTACTAGAGAGTGTAGTGGAGGAAGGATTCCCAGCACACCATCTTGGAGCCAAGTCCCTGCTCCATTCCGGGCTCATTGCTATGTGGGGAGACCAGGTCCCCATCAGGCCGCCCTCTGCTCAGCCTGGGAAGGGAGGACTGGGGTGGTACTTGGGTTGCCTTATTGTCCCTGTCTTTCTCTTGCCATCTGGGTTTGTGCCACAGCGGGGAACATTTTTCCCTTCATTTTAAAGGCAATGGCAAGCCTCATTAGCCGTTTCCTCCCATTTAAAGCAAGTTGGGCCTTTTCCGATTATTAAAACGAGGAAGGGGAAAAAAAAAAAACAAAACACTGAGTCCTTCATTGAAATCCAGGCAGCACATCTAGGAGGGTAATTTTCCCTCAGAACAGTACTGAATCTCTCCTAGGGATGGCGGCTGTAGATTTTCTTATTTTATAAAAACCGATTCAAAGGGACTCGCACACCCTGATATAAAGCTCCTTTAGCTCGCTGCTTGCTCGAAGTGGTTTGCTCCCCATGTGACCTTGCTCCTGCACTAGGAAGAATTTTACCCAGTGGTCATAAAAATCAAACTTGGACCAAGATCCAGTGTGTCTTTTCTGAGAAATTAACCGTGGAACTTCCGGCTCTAATCAGACTTGTCTGTGTGTACAACTAAGCCTATCTAAGAAGTCATTAGAATTTTTTTCTAATAAAATGAGCACCAAAGGTGAAGATCATACCAAAATATCAAAGTATTGCAGGGTTAGAATTAGTCTATTTATTTTTCATCCTAACTTGAAAAGACTGGCGAGCAACTACAGTTCTATACTAGAAGGGTGAGGGAGACTTACATATGAGCTACCTGTCAGTCCCAAAGGGTGGGGAACATTTGCTCAAGGTGAACAAGTACTTCTCTTAGTAATCTCTAGTGAAAAGAGATCACTGGACAGTTTCCTGTGAGCCAGAGCACCCACAGAGTAGCTGGTTCTGTGTAGAACTAGGTCCCAGGACTCACACACAAACTTCTAACTGAGCCAAAGAAATGAGTGGCAGCCATTAGCCAGAGGAGTCATGCAGCGCAAAGCACCAGTGTGTTGTTATTAGGTCGATTGCTTTTAAATAGTCTTCCCCTGCCCCAGAAACATACACATTTGTGCATGTGCAAGTGCACACGCACACGCTCACGTGCAGGCTTCATTTGAAGCATCTTCACAAACTATTACATAACAGTTGGAAGGTATTCAACTACAAAGCTTTCATCATTCCTGGCTCAGTTTTCTTCATTGCGTGGGACAGCTGCGGGCAGAGTAGCAAGGGCTGACTCAAAAGAGGGTGGCTGGCTGCCGGGGACTCCCCAGCTTCTGACAGTGGGAGAACTCTCTCCAGAGCCCGGAGCTTCTCCCAGAAATGCCTTCCTGTCATGCAGGAGCCCAGGAGCTTGAGCTGCTAGAAGGCGGAGCCCGTTTTACTTGGGATCTCAAAGTACAGAAAGCAAACTGAGAAATCTGAATCGACTATAGACTTTAGTTAACAGTAATATATCAGTCTTGGTTTACACATTTTGACTAATGTACCATGAAAATGTAGGGTGTTAATAATATGGGGGAACCAAGTGTGAGGTACACAAGAAAGCTCTGTACTGCCCTTGTCATAATTCTATAAATCGAAAATGATTCTTGAAGTTTATTTTAAGAAATTAAGATTTCTAATTTTTTTTTTAAGGTTTTAGTGCCAAAGAACCCTTCATTCATGGGGAAAATGGTCGAGGTGGACATTTATGAATCAGGAAAACATTTTATGAAAGGGCAGCCGGTATCAGACGCCAAGGTATACACACCATCCATCAGCAAACCATTAGCAAAGGGAGAAGTCTCAGGTTTAACAAAGGTAAGTGAAAGACGCTTTCTTTTCTCCCCTGGCAGTAAAACAGCAGCTGCAGAGGCACCAGGCTTCCAGACCATACTTTTGTTATCATTTATAGTTCCCTTTTTATGTATGTATGAGGCTTTCATCCTTTCTGACAGACTGAAATCTGAATTAGAAAGATGCATTTTTGCTGATGCCTATAGCTTTTCTCCTCTGCCTGTAAAGGAAGGAAATAAGCTGTTTCTGCCTCCAAGCTAGATGCAAAGAATAAAAGCCATGATGTGTAGGTAAAAGATTTAACTGAAGATGATCTGATCTAGTCTCTCTCTGTGTCCATAGATGCCGAGTGTAAGGGGACAAGCAAAGGAATGTTTTCCTGCCTGCAAAGCTGTTTATTACGTAGTAAAACCTTATGGCTGAACAGGCACTAAACCGTGTCATATATCTGGTTATGGTACCTTTCACTAGGGTGTTAGCTGGATATCTACTTTGGTTGTGTGGAGTGAAAATTAAACATTTTTTCTTTCTATAAAAAAGTAACCTGACCCCTATTTTATACCTTAGTAAATATGGCTGTTTGCCAAGCTCTCCCGTACATTTCATTGAGCTGCAGTTGTAAAAGCTGATGGAGTGTGAAATGAAAATGTGGATCACATTTCTAAGCATCATTTGATGTCCTTTCTCCAACGCAATTGTTAAGCGCTCCAAAGCAAATCTATAGCAATGACTTAACATACAGAAAAAGAGATGATATTCGTCTGGTCATGTAATTCCAAAATGGTTTTCATTTGCACATAGCTTTTTCCTCAGATGAATTACGAAAGTGTGTTAATTAACTTAAAGGAGCTCTGGCTTTACTTCGGGAGTGCTGTCCCTGCTGGCTGGCGCTGTGCTCTGTCCAGCAGGAGTGGCACCTCTTCCGAGCCTGACAGTGTGTGTGAAGGATGTGACCCGCGGTGGGAGGGCGTGGACTAGGTTTTGTCAGAACCTGGAGGAGAGTGTCCTTCTGCTCAGTTCCCAAAAGCAAACCCATTGATGTTTGCTGTTTTGATTTTTTTTTAAGAAAAAAAAAGTCTTATGTGGAGGTTGAGATGGTAACAATAATCTAGCAATTAAGTTATATTATTAGAGTTGGCTTTTGATATGTTAGTTAATATTTTTAAATTTTTTCAAAGAAGGTGGCTGATTTTTTAATTTATCCTTTAACCTGAATGTTTTTTACAAGGGTAATTGTCAATTAATAAGACAAAAAGGATTTAACATCACATGGTTATTTAGAAGATCCTGCTTTCATAGGCACCTACTGAAGAGAACAGTGGTCTAAAACATCAGCCTTAATTATGCATAAATAAAGAAAAGCAGCATCCATGTACCATCACCATAATGTTCCTTTCTACAAGGTCAACCTCACTTCAGTTCTGTGAGGCAGACTTTTCTGCTCTCCCTTCCTCATTCCGACCTAGAAAACAGGGTCATCGGTTCTGCCATCTTCCTTACAATGCCCAGGGATCCTTGGTGAGATGAAGGTCACGTGACTGCTGGGCCCACTTGGGCTTCTAGGAGTAGAAGCCCACTCTCACTCACTTGCTTGCTTACTCTACTACTCTCTTTTTTTTTAAGTACCGGAGATTGAACCCAGGACCTCACACACTCTCCAAGTGTTTTGCAATGAGCTGCATCCCCAGCCTTTTAAAATTTTTGAGGTAACATCTGCCTAAGTTTGCCAGGTTGACCTATGAATTTGTGAAGCACTTGCCGTAGGTTCTCAAGTACTTGAAATTACAGGTTTGCACCATGGGGCCTGGCTGCAGGAAACAGACTCATAGTGTGCATGATTCTAAAGGGTGAGAAACACTGATTTGGAAATGTACAGTCAGGGAAACATCAGGCAAGTCTTTTATCACCAGTTGTGACTTTCTATACGTGGAAGGGCATGGCTTTTACTCTTCAATATTATTTTTTAAGATTTTAAAGCTAGGCCAGACTTCAGGATCAGAAGACATCATTAGTGATTTATCCTAATAGTTCACATGATTTTGCTGCTCATAGAATCAAAATGAACAGGAAAAGGAAAAGCTTTCAGTTTTAGGTTTTGAAGTAGATGATAGAGGCTGGGATCAGGAAGCTCTGAGCTCCATGACAGGGATACAGGTGCTGAGGCTCGTGAATGGAGAAGTCAGTTTAACTCTATGGGAACACAGTGTGGCCCTGAGGTCAGAGAGACCTGGGTGTTCATCTGGGTCATGGGTGCAGTGCTCCCGACCACCTAACTCCTCAGGGCTGTAGTTGTGTCTGAACTGGGTATGGTCTTGCGTGTCTCGCAATGTTGATAACAGGAACACTTTCCACAGTGCAGGTAACCACCCAGCATCTCTCCTGGAGCCAAGTGCTCATGTTCCTCCTCTGTCTCCTCACGTCTAAAAAGATCAAGCTCCGAATATTCCCTCAGTACTGGCCTGTTCTGTATTTTGTTAATGATCTGAGTCCTTAGATGTTGATTCTCCAGGGGTGAAGGTGTTTCTCTGTTCAGATGATCCTTTCTGAGCCAGAGAACCAATCTCACAACAATTTATTCATTTCTTTATTTGGTAAGTAAGTACATGTTTACAGTACACGCATCCTTCCATCATCTCAGAGTGGTGTGTGTATGCAACATAGCTTCGGGTTTCTTTTTTTAACCGCCTTCCTTTCCTCCCTCTAAATCCCCTTTCCCCGTTTTCATTCTTGTTGATATTGTTAATCTTGTCTCATGTCTCTGACATACTTTCATTCATTGATCAGAATTGCACTGTTTTCTAAGGGTTTCCAGAGCTTTTCTAGAATGCCAAGTCCTCCCTACATACTTCACCAAGAATCTCAGAAAGCCCAAATATCCAAAATATCAGAACACAGTGTTAAATTTTTTTCCAATAATGAGTGCATTTCCACCGAACTGTAGGGTTGTCCTCTGAGTCGTTAGCCACGCGCTTTTCATTTCCTCTCCCCTTGGAGGGCTGGCTGACTTGTTTCAGTAACAGTAGTGAGGGACAGCAGCCTGGGTGGGAGGAAGCCCAGCCTGAGAGACAGAAGGGCTGGACTGCAAGATTCTGGCTCTTGCAATGACACTTTTGCAAGCTTTGCAGATGCTGTTAGTTTTCCCAAATACTGACTGTCTCACATGTAAATGATAGTGGATAGTGGTCAGTATGGAAGCCTGGTAGCTCGAAGGTTCAGTGGATGAAATATTTCATTTCACAGATAAGGACCAAGTGCCTACCTGTGGGAGGACTTTCAGTGACGTCAATAGTAATAGAAACCAGGCCTTATTATTTTCAGGCAGTAATAAGCAGATGCCCTTAACACAGTGGGAAAGTATGATAAGGTGAAAAGATTACAGTCCTCTAGGATATTATAATCTAATGAAAAAGGCATTTAGAAACATCTTTTTATGATTATTACTCTTTCTTCAGTTTTATTAGAGGAAAGGGACAAAAGGAGAGAATAGGAAAGAGACAAAAACTACTATGGTTTTTAGGAAGATGGGAGCCAAAATATCACCTCTAAAGTTAAATAGATATAATTAATTTCAGAAAAGGATGTGATAATTGCTCAATTGAGGTCATCCTGAAACTCAAAGGGATAAATATAAGGAAAAGGAAGCTAGATCGTGAGCTTTTCGGCGGAGCTTAGGATGGGAAGTGGTAAGGAGAGCGGCAGATGTGTAGGCTCCTACGGATGCTCCCCTCAGACTACTCCCAAGTTTGGTACTGTCAATGTTACCTGGAAACTGTGGGAAATGCACATTTCCAGGCTCCACTCTCGGCCTCCTGAGTCGGAGGAGGACTCAGTGGGGCTTCTACAGGTTCTGGGCCGACAATGATTCACATTAGACCAGTATTCTAGGGAGGTGTGTGTGCTATTCATAAAAGCAGTTTGAATGTTTTCCTGTAATAACACCACGCTCTCCTGTAATCACTTCAGAAACGGCAATTGAGCATCTCTTTGGATAGAGACTATTTCCTATCTGAATTGATAATTTTTTTTTTTTTTTTTTTTTTTTTTTTTTTGAGACAGGGTCTCGCTTTGTGGTTCAGGCTGGCCCTGAGCTCAGCCTCAAACTCACATCACAGCAATCCTCCTGCCTCTGCCTCCCAAGTGCTGGGATTACAGGCGTGAGCCACCACACCCGGCACTGTGGTATGTGGTACTGGTTGCTGCTGGGCGTGAGTCTCCACGCCCAGTATGGTATGTGGTTACCGGGGATCGAACCCGGGTCCTTGCGCTTGCAAGACAGGCGCCGGAACCACTGAGCTAACTCCCCAGCCCTGAATTGATAATTCTTCATAAGAAGGTTGCAACAGTGATAGGGAAGGGTTGGCCCTGTGTGTGTGTGTGTGTGTGTGTGCGCGCGCGCGTGTGCGTGTGTGCGCGTGCGCGTGCGTGTGTGTGTGTGTGTGTGTGTGTGTGTGTGTGTGTGTGTGTGTGTGTGTTTTTAGTGAAAGGCCAGAAAAACATAGAAGAGTTTTAGGATCTTTAGAGCATTGGTTGATATTTTTACCAGGCATTCACATGCAGCCTAATTTTATGATCACCTGTTTGTCATGGTGACCTTTTCCTACTGTTGAAATCTCTGTGGAAAATTGAGTTAATTGTTCCACCTGAAGAAAAGATATGGGAAGACAGACCTAGTGTTACCTGCACTGATTCAATAGCCGCTCAGTAGTGTAAAAATGATCAAAGATTGGGATCTGGTTTTGGTTGATTCTGTTATGGATATTTATTTATGGAAACTGTCAAACATATGCAAAAATAGAGTAGTATAATCATCCCACATCCTTCTTAATCCCTTTAGCAGTTGCCAGCTCATGACAATCTTGTATTGTCCTTGTTTCCATCTACCCCTGCATTCTCTACCCTAATTACTTGTAATGAAATCCCATTTATCATATTACTTCCTCTGCAAACATCCAGGAAATATGTCCAAGATGAACATTCCTTTTAAAAATATAATCATTTTGAGATTTGATAATGTACCATGATTATCTTTAATCGCTCCATGCCTACTGATGTGCCCAAAGCCAGCCTTTACGGAGTGCTTATGACGGGCCCTTGACTGTACTTAGTTGCTTATATGCCTTAATTCATATCATCCTGATAACCTGGGAAGTTGCTGTCATTATCCCAATTTCATCATTGAGGAATGTGAACACCAGGCACAGTAAACATCTTACCCAGAATCACAAAGTTAGAGGGTGGGAAAGACAAGTCAGGAGTTACATACACATCATACCAACTTAGAAGCCTGTGTTTTTAGTGGGTTTTGTTTGGCACTACTGGGAAAGAATTCGGGGCTTCATAGCAACGTGGTAGCATGCTAGCACAGAGCTACTCCCCCAGCCTATTATAAAATTTAGGTCTAAGACCTGACCTCCTCATGGTACTCAGGATATCCTGACTCCTGGCCTTGACTGATCTTCCTGCCACTATCTCAAAAGTAGCTGCTATTACAGGGTTAGGCCACCACATCCTGGCCCATCACTGTCTCTTAATAATGGCAAAATATGCATAACATAAAATTCACCTCTGTAACTATTTTAAGGGTATATTTCAGGAATGATCAATGCCTTATACTATTAGACAACCAGTCTCTGAAATTCTTCTCATCTTATAACCTGAACTCTGTACTTATTCAGCAGTAACTCCCCAGTCACTCTTCTGCCAGTCCCCATAACCTCTAACCTACCTTCTGTCTCTATGAATCAGTTTATTTGAGTGCTTCATATAATTGGAACTCTACAGTGTTTGTATTCTTATCTCCGTCTCATTTCAATCATATGTCCCCCAGTTTCATCCATATTATGTGTCAGCATTTCCTTCTTCTTGAAGGCTAAATAATATTCCATTGCAGTTTTTAAAAGACTAGACTAAAAGTGTTTCACTTTCAACAGACATTGTTTGCTTTTGCCTTTGGAGTATGATGAATAACACTTGCTGTGAACATTAGCACACAAATAGCTCAAGTCCCTTCTTTAAATTCTTTGGTAACTTTTTTTTTTTTTTTTTTGAAGGCCTGCCATAGAGTTTTCCAGAGAGCTTATCTATTTTACATTTCCACTGTGTAAAAGGTTTCCAGTGTCTCCCTCTCCTCACCAACACTTACTTTCTATTCTTGATAGCAGCCACCTTGATAAATGTGAAATGAGCCTGTGTGTCAAGCCCAGATCCTGTGACTTACTCCTTTTAATTTCAGGGTACTTATCTGGTAGCTTCTGTACTGTGGTTTTCTTTCATCACCAGAATAAGTTTACACTGGATTTGGGGGGAGGGGTGTGTATAGCGTTTATCATTTCTTTATGTGTTCTGTTAAAAATGGTTTGACCATGATGTATTGGGCATAGACAGAATATAAATACATATATATATGTATTGGAAGCCAACTAGTTTTGCTACTGGGGTTCTTTGTCTATCTTACCACACATCACTTGAATCTTACCATTTCTCAGATGATACTTAAGAAATCGAGCGATTCTGTGTCCAGTAGCAGATAGGAAAGAAGAATATTTTCTTCTCTAATATTAAGTTGTAAAAATAGCCAGTTCATTGCAAAGATGTTTTCTTCTTGGTTCATTCCCAGCAGTAATGAATCATTTTTTTAAAAAAAGTGGAGTGACTTTGTGAAAAACCAACCAAGGATTTGGAGTCCGTCAGGTTTGGGTTCAGATTACCATGGCGACTCCATGATTGTAGATAATGTGGTTCACAGAAGAAAGAAACACACAAACAGAGATGACAACCGATTCACTGTTTATCACTGACTTTAATCTACCACTAAATTAGATAATGTGGACAAAGTGCCTGACATATTAAATATGTGGTGAAAGGGCTCCAAGACAGTCACTTTTAGAAAACGCAATTTCCTTGCTTTTATTTTTCTAACTTAAAGAACTTGGTTTCCATTGTTGTTCACTCTGCAGTATAACATAGCAACTGGGAAGAGGGATTCTGGATTCTCATGACCTGAGTTGGAGTCTTTGTCTCACCACTTAGTTGGCACATGACCTCAGACAGTCGGATCTCGGTTTTTCTGTAAGTGAGGTTGATCATAGCACCTGCTTTATAGGCTCGACATAACCATAGCTCCACGGTCAATAGACACTGTGATCATTATCAATAACATTATATGGGATACTTGCTGAGACATCATTTTAGTTTAATTAGTGAAGGCAACCCTCGCACGTGATCTTACCATTTCAAATATACTCCAAGCCATGGATTTCTCACAGAAGGCAGAAGAGGCCTGATCAAATGACAAGGCACCTCCACTTAATGAGCCAGAAATTAACAGACTCTTGCAATCCCACAGCACTGGCTGTTCTTGCTAACAGGAATTTCTTCCTCCTCCTCTTTATAGCCCTGTTAAGGGAGAATATTCTAAGAGTGGAAGCCTAGCCCTTCCATGCTGCTTCTCACAAGGGAAGCAGCCCCAGGGTGCCTGGCTGCCACCTGTTTCCCATCTATTGGGACTTTGATCCTCATAATAGATTCACTTGAATGGTTAGATAGCTTGGCACCAATACAGCTGGCTGCGCCTGGAAAGGAAGCAGAGGTTTTAAAGGGTGCCATGGTTTGCCTCATTACCAGACAAAGGGCCAGCAGGACATTCAGGTGTACTGAGTTTTATGTATAAACTATACGATATTTTCTGAGCTTTGACCCTTAGAAAAACACTGTTAAAATGCTTTCCTCTCCGTCTAACATTCATTTCCAAAAGCACTGAAGTGAAAGGGTCTATTAGTGCAGGGCCAGGTTTGAAAGCACATGAAGACTGTGTTCATGAGGTTAAGAAATGGCTTAATAATTAAGTTAAAACAGTTGCAAGTGGATCTAATTTCAAACAGATCAGCTCACTGTGTTAGAAGTCAGTGGGGGTATGTTCCTTCCTATTTTCCTCCCACCCCCAAAATACCGGCTCCGATCCCAAGAAGTTTTTCCAGTTCCTTTTCTCCTTTTTGAACCTTATACATGACTGAATTCTTTATTGTCCATATGTTAAATTGGTGTCACAATAATTAAAATCATTACACATTTAATATTTTCTGCATTTATGACTTTCATATTACATCTGACTAGCTTCTTTTGCAGATACTTAGGCCGTGTTCGAGTTCCATAGTCTAGTTTCTTTTTGCTGCTGAGCTGTTTTGTTTGGACGGTGCTGCCGAACTAGGATGATCATGTCAGTAGAAACTGTTTAGCATGTCTGTAGTACCGTCCGTGTACCAATTTAAGTATGATCCAAAGTACCACAAGAGTGAGCTGATGGCAAACAATTAGCTTTCATTTTACGTGCATCACTAATTGTGCAATCACTGATAATTTTCCTCCTCCTGAGGATTGTAACTGGGGCCTGGCAAGGTAGAATTGTGCACGTCAAGGAACTAATTGTGCTTTGATAATAACAAGAGCTACCGTTTAGTGAGTCTCCACTATGTACTTCATCCTGAGGGCTTACCTTGTGATGCTGTGGTATGTTGCTCGAGCTTGGGCGAGGGCAGCTACACACAGTGTTCTCTATACTGCTGTGCACACCCACAAAGAGACCTCACAGGGTCTTCAGTGTAACGAGCCAGACAGGCCCTCCCTCCCCCACGAGGATGAGGACACACGGAGCAGTGAGCTAGAGAGGATGGCATCCGCAGACTCTGAGTGCGAGGAAGGCTGAGGGCGAGAGTGAAGACTCAGGGCCCTGAGCCTGAGTCACGCACGGAGGCAACATTTGGCTTCTTATACTCGTATGTTTCCACCATCACGGAGCACAATATGACCAGGGCACTGGACTCAGTATCAGAGATAAGGTTTGGGGTTGCCTGTTCTGTTGGTACTGTGCCTGTTCCACTGTGAACCTTGAGGGAGGTATTACAGCAGAAGGACCTTCAAGCAGATACCCTAGCTCCTCTGAAGGACATAATTTCTCTTGTGATAAAAGTATAATGGATAGTTTTTTAATGAAATCTAGAGTGAATCTCCTAAGAGGATTTCCTCCTCATGAAAGTGTCAAGTAGGAAGTTTTTCCTTCCACGAACCAAAGCTGTGTTTCAGCAGCAGCAGCTGAACCCGGGGGTCACTGGCACCTTCTTATCCCTGCAGGCTCCAGCAGAATGCTGCTACCCCTGACAGTGGGGCCAGGTGAACAGAACCACTTACAGTGCTCTCATTTCAACATTTCCTTTAGGTGTCTCTGCTTCTTTACTGTTACCAGTGCCAAGCTTGACCCTGTGTCTCAGTTTGGCTGGAACTGTCCAGCTTTGTGTCTGTTCTGGTATCATTCATAATCAGTGCCTTTTCCACTCACCAAAAGATGCTGGCATAAATGATCAATTTATGATCACCCCGTGAAGTCCTAAAGATATGCAGGGCCAGTCCAAGCATTGTGGTGGGATACAGAAGCCTAAGATATGGTTCTGTCCTCAAACTGATGTCTAGTTGGGAAGAGAATATATTTGCTATGACATAGATATTTATAACTCCCTAGAAGTGATGTGATGGTGTGAGTAGGTAGGGACTTGGGGAGGAGATTCTTATAAGGGCCGAACTCCTATGACTACAGCAAGGGCCTAAGAGCTGCCTTTATCTCTCCATCCATAGGAAGACACCGAAAGATAGGGCTGTGTATGACCCGGGAAGTAGTACTTCCCCTGATATTTTGAGCTTAAAACTTCCCAGACTCCAAATTTAATCATGAGAAATGAATTTCTGTTGCTCAAAATATATGCATTTTAAAAATAATTGCCCAAATGAACTAAGACAGTAGATATAGATATATATATACTGCATTCTAAGTATCAGGTGGCCTTAGACTATCAGGGGCTGGAAAGCCTCTGAAAAGCTAACAAGGAACGTTATTTGCAGACAACAGGAAAGGACTTATAAAGGGCTACTAGATCATGAGTCTTTGGAAGAGCTAGAAGCTGAATCTTTGCTGAACTTTCCAGAAGCCTCACTCAGACCCACACAGGGACTGCTCCTGCTGGCAAGAGCTATCACATCTGTCCCACCACCAGGCCCCGGGCCCTGTCTGCTTCCCAGTCAGTGTCTCATACCTGCTCCACCTGACTGTGGGACCTGAGTCTTACATTTGTACCCTGGGGACAGAAGGTTGGGAAATGTTTTCTTGAAATCTATATTGGTAAGGTACAATTTACAATATAGGGAACTGGCCACATGGAAAGGATATTTAAACAGTTTCCCCTACTTAGTGTTTTGTGCATGTGGTGGGATTAGAATTGAACTTTGAAAGTAAGGAGCCCTTAATCAGGCGAGTGAAGGAGGAGTTTTTCTCTCTGTGAAGGAAGCAGATCTCACAGAGACATATCTGACCTTTTGTGCCTCACTAAGCAGTTATGGGCATTAGGAAGCCAGAGAGAAGTAATGTTCAATACCAAGAGCGGGGCTTCTGGGTTTCGAAGTGAAATAGTATCTATTACTAACACATTAGACAGGCCACGTGTGTTAGTCCAAGGTCATGGTCATGTAGGCCATGCTGCAGCAGGAGACTAACCCTGAAACCTCAGGCTCATCACCACAGCAGATGTTTGCTGCCTCCTTGCATTGAGTGTCTTCTACCATTCAGCAGGCACTTTAGAGTCGGGATTGCTCCACAGTCACTTGGGGAGGGACCCAGAGGGACTGTGTGTCTTCACAGCAAGGAAGGAGATGTGCTGGGGAAGCAGACTTTCCCAGGAGAAAAGTGGAGGTATGTTGGGATCAAGTGGCTGTGTATTGGTCATCTCTTTTCCACATTGGCAGGTTTTGTTTCAAAGAAGTGGAGGTATGGGCCAGGGACAGTTTAAGAATTGAGAATTGGCAAAAGCAGTGTGCTGCAGAGGAAAGAGTAGGTTGGTTTGGGGGAGGCCGTGGGAGACTCTTGTTCTCAGAACCCAGGCCCCTGGGTCTTGAGCCACATCAAGGCTCCCACATCCTCAGGCTGCCTTTTCTACCTTTGACCAGTCCCCCTATTTCCTGTTCTGTCTTCCATCTTATAGCACATAAGCCACAAGGGGACTCGAGATTGGCCTTATCCATAATGGTTTGTCCAGGTGACACACCTAAGAGTGGAATACGCACAACCTCCACTTTACAGAGTGACCCATAGTGTATCACCCACAGTGCCTCTGCGGCCCCGTGCCAGCACCAGCAGTAGGGTAGTGCCCGGTCCTCCACAGCCTCACCGTGCTTCATTATATTTGGCTTGGAACTCTTGCCAACCTGATGTGGGTGAATTGGTTCCTCGTGTTTTTAGCTTGCATTTCCCTAATTACAAATGAAGCTAATTGATGTATTGGTTCCTTGATGTATGTGTTCATTTCCTTTTCAACGAAAAGTATTTTTCTCATTTATTTCTATTGGATTTCAACCTTTTATGTGTAGGATACTTCTGAGTTATGCTATTTCATCATTTTTATGGGTTTTGCTCTGGTAATTCAATACATTGTATACAATGTGTAGAAAGCAAATCAGTGTAATACACATTTCTCTAGTCATTCTTACATGATGGGAAAATCATGCTCTTCTAGTCATTTTGAAATAGATCAGATTGTTTTAGCCAATAATTGCTGTGTATAGAACTTATCCATCCTGTGTGTTGGTGCCCCTTCTTTAATTTCTCTACCTCCCACTCCAGTCTTATCCCAAGTCATCTTAGTTCCCACAAATGAATGAGACCATGTGCTGTTATTCTGTGTCTGGTTTATTTCATTTAATGAAATGTGGCTGGATATACCATTCTTGTTTGGCAGTTTTTCAAGACTCTGAATATATCCTATTTCTTCTGAGAAATTTGCTGTAATTTTAAGGAGCATTCCCTCATATATGTTGACATTCTCACTGTTTGTAGAATACTGTCTTGTACTTTTGACATTTTGATAAATATATGGTAAAGGTCTTTCGGTTGGTTCTACTTACACTCCTTTGATTTACTCTTATGCAGATGTATTTTACTGAAGATTTGAAAATCTGTCAGCTATTATTTTACAAAATAGGCTTTTGATGCTTTCTCCCTTAGTGTCTAGAATTTCCATTCACTTAATGGTGTCCCCCCAATTATTGTTGTAGACTTTTTCCAATATTTCTCTTCTATCCTGCCTTTCCTCTTCACTATTTATTCTCATTTGTTGTCAAATATTTCAATTACACTTTTATTTCATGGATAAAAATTTTTAATTGCAAGGTTCTGACTGGCTTTTTATTAATTTCTCATTTCTATCCTGAATTATTTTTCCCTTTTCACCTTTATTCCCACACATCTCACCGAGTTTCCTTAGGATTATTTTTGAAATTTTTCCATAACTTCACAGATCCCCTTCGAATAGCAACCTATTTCTGGAGTACTATTGTGTTCCTTTGGATTTCCTTTTATTTATTTACTTTTATCACATTTCCTTTTATTTTTCTTTTGCCTTTACATTGCTGTCTACACATCTGGTATCAACAATCTCTGCAACTTTTATAGAGAAAATGTTCTAAGAAAATATTTTCATTGTTTAGATAGGCTAAGAGGGGTCAGTTGGGTAGGCACTTTGGTTATAGGCGAGTTCAAGTGCGTTGCTCTGTGTTGTGAGTTCTCTGGCTGTAAGAGCACTGCAGTTTATGAAGGTGGCTGTATGACGATGTAGTGGATCCAGTCTTCATGGCATTGGAATTTGTCAACTGCTGTTGTCTTGGTGGTGAAGAGGTAGAATGCACACAGATGGCACAAAGGATTGTGGCCCCAGTGGCTCTGGTTCCTGGGGAAGGACATGGTAGATGTCTTGACCTGTGGCAACTACTACAGTGGAAACCCTTCTCAAAGTCCCATAGGATGAGTGCAGGTGAGGCTGTGGGATGCACAGAGGAGTTGGTGGGGCAGCTTGAGATAGTGCTGGGACTTTGAACACTGTTTGGCGCTTTTGGGAGTTCCAGGACCCAGATGACACTGTCTCTAGGCTCCAAGGCCAGTCAAGCATGCTATTTGAGCTTTTTGTACCAGCACTACAGTCCCAACTCTGTAAGCTCGAAAGAAACATTTCTACCAGGTAAATAAAACCCACCCAGGCTGGTGCACTGGTGGCCACAGTCCTGGAATTGCATGTTGTACATAGAACCTTCCCCAGAACCAGTGGCTCAAATACAAGTGATGCTGGAGGTTTTTACCAGTAGCCACTTTCCCAACCCCGTATCACTGAGAGAAGCTTTCCCTTATTCTCACAGAGCAAGCATAGGCGGGACTTGGCTTTTAGCTATGGCTGCCGTTGATCCTGAAGTGACAGGGCACGGAGAGGCCTCTCCCCTCTTGGGGGGTGTTCCAAGCCTGCTAGCCCCTCAAACATGGTGCCTAGCCGTGGCTGCAGCTTAGCCTCTGGGTGGTAGGGACTTCCACACAGGTCCTCCTTTGAGCCATCACCAGGGGTTCCCACAGTGGGTGTGAAGACTGTGAGGACCGTGGGATCCCTGCCATTTGGACAGCCGGGCTCTGCTTGCCGTCTGTGCCTCCCCTGCACCCTTCCCAACTCCTACCCAGCCGCAGGGTTAGAACTGCGTGCTCTGTCCCCAGGGTCACCTTGCTGATACTGAGTGTGGTGTAGGGTCTCATCACCGCCTTCCACATTTACCTCAAAGACTCCCCTCAAACTACTGTTTTCTTGGTTGTCGTGGACCTGCCCTCCCTCCATTTGTCCAGATCTTTCCTGTCTAAAGTTAGCTGTAAGTGAAACACTCATTTTGTCCCAACGTCCTTTGGGTTTTTTAGAATTCTATGTATTTTTGTGACTTGTGTGTGTCCTCTCTTAGTAGATGAGAAATGCTTTCTCCCCACATTGTAAAATGTTTCCTATTTTGCCTTTGCCAGGACAGTATGTAATCCAGATGGAGATGATTTTAAGCACAGTAGAAGTGCTTCATGTGATATAACCAGGTGTTCCCCAAACATTGTATTGACAGTCCATTTTTCCTACTGGGCTAGAATCACCCTTATGACTCAAGTTCGACATGCATGAATTGGTTTTTAGCCATCTACTTGCCATCTTTTTGTATCAGTTACTGTTACCTTATAACAAATTATCTCACAATGTGATCACCACCACCCCACAGCTTCTGCGGGTCAGAGATCCAGGTGCAGCTCCCACAGGTGCCGCAGTGTCTCTCGGCCAGCTGCAGTGAGGTCTGCAGTCTCACTCTAAACGCGCTCCTCTAGTTTTCACAGAGAGGCCTCAGTCCTTTCTGGTGTTCAGCCACGCTTCTCTCGGCCCCTACTCATGTGGGCTTCCGCCCAGAGCAACTCACAGCATGGCTGCTGGCTGAGGTTGAAGATGAAAATGAGTGTTTTTAGAAAATTATTTCAGAAGTGGCATCCCCTCACTTTTATCAAGTGTAATTAGAAACACATCTGTAGGCTGGGGATTTAGCTCAGTGGTTCCGGCTCCTGTCTTGCAAGTGCAAGGGCCAGGGTTCGATCCACAGTGCCACCCTGAACCACAAAGCAAGACCCTGTCTCAAAAAAAACCAGACAGACATCTGTAGGTTCAGCATATCATCAAAAGGAAGGTAGGACCATCAGGCCATCTTTGAGGTGGTCTACCATGTTTTTAGTATTAATCTTTTCCCAGATACTTTAAGTGATTTTGGAGAGGATTAATATTTTTTTACCTCCATTAAACACTATATTATCAAGATAGAAATAGTGAACTTTGGAAGTGACAGGAAAATAGGAAGAGGTTTCAACTTTCTTCTGGTGGGTGAGTGTAGTACAGGTTAGTGGCACTTTTTTTAACTAGCTGATAAGCATTTTACATGTTAGCTCATCTCCTTTGTTCGTTTTGTGCAGGTCATGGAGCTCAGCCATGCTAGAACTATATTTCTAGTATCCTTGAAAATGACACTTATACCTTATGAGAGACTGATACCACCATAAGAGCTAGCATAACCTATGGCTTCATTTTCATTTCAAACAACACACTCCCCTGGTTACCCCTTGGAATGAAACTCAGGAGTAATTATTCTGAGTTGAACTGATCACCTAAACGTTAAATTCAATACACCCAGTTGTGTTTATCAACATCCTCATTCACCACTTCCTATGTGCACCCAATGGAATGTGAATAGTTTCGGTTGCAGTTAAAGAGATTATTGAAAGAACCTCATCTCAGGCTTGACTCTGGGTTCATGCCACCGTGTCTGTGGGTTCCTCTCCAGGTCAGAGTCTGCTGTGTGTGTTCTTATCTCTGCGGCTGGTGTTTCATGAGAAAGAGCCTCATGTGGCTGAGAGTGGTTTCCAAACTTTGACCTATGAAATAACTTAGATTTTTCTTAAGGGTAGCTACTAAGAGGACTTTCTCTGTGTGGCTTCTCTAGGGAGAACAATTAACATGATGAAGAATTAAGTTATATATAAATAACAATACACATTGTCATCAAAGGTCTTCACACTGCATAATTCATTTTAGATTTGACTCTTCCACCCTGTACCTTCCCCCTTATTTAGCTAAATGTATGGGTCAAAAAAATCAGGGCCAGGGATTAAGCTCAGTAGTTCCAATGCCTGCCTTGCAAGCACAAGGGCCCAGGTTCGATCCCTGATAACCACATACAACAGTGCAGGGCGTAGAGACTCATGCCCACCAGTAATCAGTACAACATACCACAGTGCCAGGTTTAGTGACTCACACATGTAATCCCAGCACTTGGAAGGCAGAGGTAGGAGGATTGCTATGAGTTCAAGGCCAAGCTCAGGACCAGCCTGCACTACCAAGCGAGACCCTGTCTCAAAAACAAAAAAAAAACAAAAAAATCAGAAAAGTGTAAGTGCATTTGAAAAGGCATTTGGTGTCAAACAGGAAGAATTAAAAACATGAGGCAGAGAGGCATTCAGATAGAAGCCCAAAACTACGTGGTAAGAAAGCACAGGAGCACTGAGGCAACAGTCTGTATTAGTGATTACATTAGAAGGTGTTTTCTCTCATTTGTATTTCAAGGATGTGAAAGTGCAATTATGATAGACATAGCTTCCTGATATCAAAAAAAGGATATTCAATGCAAAAAAAAAATCAAGAGACTTTTAAGATCCCTTTCTGATAACAGTGCACTGAACAATGTGTGTTGTAAGATCGTTCCTGGAACTGATCAGACTTTAGAGGTTTTCTGGAGAGCCTGTATATCCAGGCTCTGGTATAAAGTCAGTCTGAGCCAGCAAACAGTGTTTTCTGCAGCCCTGCTAGTTTGCACTTCGAGAAAAATTTAAGTTCAGAGCTTAAGAATCATTTTTGTATCTCTTGAGCCCGACGAAATGTGATCGTACAGATCTTCCTTACATAGAAATGATGGGATGAGCAGATGCTGAGGCTTGTGTTTTGATAGGATTGGCTGTCTTTCATTTGACACAATGGGGATGGGGGTCCTGAAAGATGATCACCACAGCCATGCAGGGCACATCAGATCTATTCCTTTGGTGGATGTCAAGGCAAAATTATTCAGAATATAATCTGAAATTCATTTGATCAAACAGTAGATAATTTAATAATTTATAGTCAGCCTTATTAGCAGAGCCTTCTGTTTACTTCACTATCACCAAGATGAGATTAAAAACCCATCCAATATATCGATTAGAGTGCTTTTGTATATATGTTCAAGCTTAGATTTTTTTCTTAAAATTTTAATGACTTGATAGTAGTAATTACACATTCAAGGTAAGAGAAAAAATTCATATGAATAGTGTCTGATGCAGAATTGCTCATTCCCAAAATGATACAGAAAGGCTGACAGTGCAGAGGTCTTAAAATGTACATGTTCTTCCCAAACAAAGCCTAATTAATTTCAACCTCAGTTTGTTGATGATCTTACATTCCAGTGTGCCTATCATACAATATACTATCTGTGTAACACTGTTTTTCTAACACTGATTTCAAGAACTATAGAATACTAACATCTCTGCTTCAGAGGTAACTGGGCGCTCCTACTCACGTGGTATTCAAATGCTCCTGATGTGGGAGGTGTCTGGGAGAATAATGGAGAAGACAGCTTGGCACCCTTCATCCCTGTGTGTCCTGGTATCTGCTAATGATATGAAGCGCAGGGATGGGGTTGTCTGTCAGTGAGGAAGGGAGCTGGCACGTAGTGTGTATTTGCAGGGCCCTGGCAACCCCTGCAGGTGCCAGGGACAGAAGAATGCATTTAGAAGCTGCACTGCAAGATGGGGAGACAGGTGGCAACTGTCTTACAGGGATGTCTTTTATTTTAGCAGAACCAAGACCAACTGTTCCTCATTAAAACACATTTTTGCAACGTGTTCTCATGTGCACCCGTGTGGGTGTGTTCTGAGCAAACACAATCATGTGCCACCGACGGGTCAGTGCACCCCTGGGGCTGCACAGACTACAGTGGCAAGGAGGGTGGGTGAAGGACAGTAGGAGCCAATCTCAATCTGTAGGGTCACTGGAATAATCACACTGTTTTCCTTGTGTTGAATCACAAACGTATTGCTAGTGTTGCTGTGGGATTGCATCAGATGACGAAAGCCACATATCCTCTGCCTGACCATTTGTGCCTTTGACCTGCTGAGTTGGGTTATCTCGTATTCACACCTTTGCTAGGTAGCTTGGAGCACTAAAGCAGAGTATGCACAGAAAGTACCTCCAGCTTTGCTGGGTACAATAAGAAGTATTGCTTTTTCTACTGAGTATTTTTTTAGAATAGAACCTACCTCTACTCTTCTTCCTGGACCTTTATGCCTACTGTTCTGCAGCCAGTTATCATACCACCACCTGTCAGGATTCTAGTGGGAAGTAGGGACAGCTGGAGCGTCCCTTAATGGCATGGTTTCCTTCTGTTGGAGGCCCATACCTGTCCAGCGCCCAGGAAAAGGATTCTTATATGAATATGGAATGCAAATAGAAACACAAGCATCCATCAGGAAACCAACTCTTAGCTGCCCTTCCCTTCAGGTCTTCATCTTATGTTCTGGAAGTCCTTGGAAGGGGACAAATTGGAATGGCGCCAGGGCCCATGTTCTCTGAGGCCTGCACTAGCTCAGTAGAAGGAAGAAAGCTCAACAGAGGCTGAATCCCACATCCCTCTCCTCTTGCGCTGTAAGGTGCACTGCGCCCCTTTGCACACTGCCCACCCTTGCAGTGCCTGCTCATGTGCAGCTAACTCAGCTCTTGGGGGGCGGGGTACAGACACTGTGAGTGCAGACGCAGCGTCTCCCAGCCCCTGGAACATTTCAGCATGCTACTTAACTTGGCCAAAAGGACTTTGCAGATGTGATGGATGTAAGGGTTTTGAGATAAGATTATCCTGGCTCATTCTTGTAGGTGCAGGGTAAGGCTCCTGTCTGTACCACTGGCGCGGAGATGGAGGAAAAGTCTACAGGCCAGTAAGTAGATGCAGGAACCCTTTCAAATGAGAAGGAACAAGCTTGGGGATTTAGCTCAACTGGTACCGTGCCTACCTTAGAAACACAAGGGCCCGAGTTGCATCCCCAGTACCACACACACAGAAAAAAAAAGGAGAGAAGGACCAAGGAGGCAGCCCTGCCAGCACCTTGCCCTCAGAGCTTCAGATCACCAGAACTATAAATAAAAGGTTCATTTTTGTTTTGTGGCACTGCAGGTGAAACCAAGGCCTTTGTCCTAAGCTGTAGTCTGATGTCCCCTGCCTAGTTTGCCTGAGATAGTCTATTAATTAGCCAGGCTGGGTTTGAACTCACAACCCTCCTACTTCAGCCTTGCAGAGTGCTGGATTTTAGATGTGTACCATGAAGGCTAGCTTAAATTTGTACTGTTTCATACCCTAAGTCTGGTATAATTTGTCAAAGTAGCATTAGAAAATTAATGTACTGGACCAGTGATAATAGCTCGATGGTTCCTCTGCCTGCCTGGCAAGTGTGAGGTCCCAAGTTTGATCCCTGGTTCCATTAAAAAAAAAAGGAAAGAAAATTAATATATATTATTTTTTCAGCTCCCACATAATTCTTATATTTAGACCACATCCTACTGATGAGGTATTACTCTGTCCCCTTTACCTGACAGTCTAATAAATACAATAGGCAAATGTCATTTCACAAGGAAGGAATAATCGCACAAACATGAAATGTGAATATACAGTAGTACTAAGGAACACACAGGACTGTCACACCCATTCCGCACTCACAGCATCCCTAGAGAGCAAGGTCAGCCAGCCCCAAGGAGCAAGGGACCCTACAGAGAACACCCAGGCCCATGGTGGGCAGTCGGTCACCAGGAGAGATTTCCCCAAAGCATGCCCTGTCGGAGTTGAGGCCTGGGAGGAGACTGAGTAAGAGGCATCAGAGGAGGGTGAGGGTTTCATCACTTTCCCAGAAGGCTCCCTGCATGGTCTGTCACACTCACCAACCCAGGGAGTGAAAGGCACTGTCTCACAGCCCACGGAGCTTCCTCTGCATGGGTCAGTGTTGTGAGCATAGTACAGGATCCAGACCCCACATCACCATCACCATCTCCGTACGGGTGATCAGTACCATGAGAAGCTGGGTCCCTCTGAGTTCTACGTCATCCTCCTTATCACAGTCCTGTGCCAAGCACTCACCCTGGGCTTTCAGCGCAATGTTTGTATTGCAAGAACACATAGCTAGCATTCCTTATCACAGAAGTCTCTAGGCTCGGATGGTGTATGCCACCTACCCATAGTCACCTGGCTGGTTGAACTTGGGTTCAGTTTTTGGTCAGCCTGAATACAAACCCATGTGCATTCATCACCCTGGTGCCACCTAAGGAATTCTATGAGTAAGCAACAGAAATATTGTGGGTAGGTTAAGGATATTTGAGCCCCAAATAGTGATTATGTAATTTTACAAGAATATCTGAGGCCGTTTGCATGTTCCATGAGGACCTAGCGTTCCTTGGAACCCATTGAATTTTAAGGATCCAAGATACCTTCTAAAATTTTGTCATTATAACAATGCCATGATGCAAAAACCTGAGTTGCCTGAGAATCCTCAGATGGAGCTGGATATCCAATCCAAGCACCTGACAGCTTTGAAAACCTCACAGCATGATAGGGATGCTACCTGAAGCCATCTCCTGCCTGTCACCATCCACATACGATGTGTAACTACCAGAGAACAAAATAGTGAGACATGATATTACTGCCTTTGCCATGTGTGCACGGGTGCAGTGCCTGGGACGAACTCAGGGCCTTCCACATGCCAAGCAAGCATCATGCTGCTGAGCACCCTTTCAGCCCCTGTCTCAATCTTTAACTGAGTTAGAAGCCTTAAAGGTTTCTGAAGTGAACAGTTTGTTATACATATATAGATTTAACTTTGTTTTGATGGATTTGATCAGCTAGGCCAGTGGTGGAAACGAGTGGCACCTGTGCTACAGTGGGCCATTTGTATCACTGAATGTACCAAAGAGTTTACCACCACGGACTACACTGTTGAAAATCAAGAGTTCTGGATTTGCTTTTGGTTTGTTTCGTTTTGAGAAACAGTCTCGCTGTGTGGCTCAGGCTGGCCTTGAACGTGTAGCAGTCCTCATATCCTGGGATTACAGGCATGTACCACCTCACCCATTTCAGAGTATGTCTAAGAAAGAGCAAGCAAATAGGTTTTAAATTAATTGAAGAGTGAGATTTGCAAAGGAGAAGATTATGTTAATACACGCTAACAAGGTGCCAAATAGGATTCTCAATGTATCGTTTAGTCCATTAACTGAATAAACACAGGCAGGGTTTTCATTGAACAGAGGTCAGATTGTGCCTTGTTCAAATTTCTGTTTTGAAAAAAATGTTTAAAAGGCTCAGCTTACTTTCTGAGACAACAGGCTATATAGTAAGTCTTCCTCTAAAGTCAGTTACCTGAATTGCGCTGTATGTGTTATCTAGGTCAACTTTCGTCTTTCTTTTAGCTATTTATACCACCTGTGAGAACTTTTTATTATTATATCATAGAAATTCTATATTCTGTTCGTGACCTCTGCTGCAGTCAAACATTTCCATGTTTGAGTGCTGGGTACTGTTTGAAAGATTTTGTATTTCCTGCATTTATAAATTACTTTTCCTTTAGTATCATAGTGGTAGTGACAATTGAAATGCACAAAGTTAGTGGGCTATTTATTACTCTGTCATTCAAGAGGCCTATTTAAAAATGGTCTTGGTTTGGATATGCATGAAAATAAAATAGCTCAGTATGACAGGGGGACTACTTCCCTCCCCCTGTCTATTGTCACACTCCCATGGTGGTCTTCAGGAGTGGCAGGATGGGCTTCTTGTGGCGACATAATGCACACTCCTTTTATTTCTGATTTGAGGATGCAGATTTATCCCTAACTAAAGGTGGGTGGCTAAAATACCATTTATGGGTCAGTTATGTTCAAACAAACTAAAATTATCCCGAGAAAAGGAATAGATCATGTTGAGTGCAACCTCAGGTAAGCGGCTCTGGTAAGTAAAGATATTTTGAGCAAAACTGTTATCACAAATATGTTGGAAAGAAGAGGGGAAGAAATTGACTGTCACCAAAAGTCAAAGGAGTATTCTTTAAAGCCAAGCTCTGCCGTGTTTGGACGGCAGCTTTGTGGAGCCATGTAGATGAGTTGTGAATCCATCCAAATTCCAAACTCTGTAAGACTCACTCGGCCCTGTGTAGGTCTGTCCAGCCCCTGGCCTGGCATAGGTCACAAGGTAGCTTTTTGATTGGGAAGCACAGGACCAAAGTCAAGCACTTTGAATTGGCACTGGATTTCTCCCAACCGTGGTCTCAGCAGGGGCGGTGCTGTTCCTCTCTGCTGAGGCTGGAGTAGCATCAGCTGGGAGCAAGACCTCGGCTGGAGCCAGAAAGAGCTGCCTATGGACCTCCTTAGCTGAATGCACCATGGGGCAGGGCAATGGCCCAGGCTTTTTCTCCCCTCCTCCTTCAACTGTCCTGGCTGCCTGGGCCTCAGTAGGTATGGATACAGCGGAAACGGGTAAAGTTGTTCCTAGTCCCCCAGCAGTGTGTACCAAGGTGGAGTGACATGTTCCAGCCCCCTCCACACAGGGAGTAGGCAGGGTAGCATGAAGCACATGTATTTCCTCGCTATCACAGCAGGCTTTGAGCACCTTGCATAGGGGCGTGTGGCAGGCACCCAGTGGGCAGGAGGGAAGCAACTACCACAGCACTCTTTGCTGCCCTGAAGGCCTTGCCCACAAGGCAGCAGAGCCTGAGCCACAGAGAGGCAAAGTTGCAGGCAGGCTGGTTGCTCAGAAGCTGCTGCTTTTGAGGAGTTCACACACCTTCCCCCCATCTCCGTGATGATCTCTTCCTTCTTTCCCAAATTTGCCATCTATGTGCAAGTGCTGCTCTTAAGACTATTCTTAACCAAAGTGGAGACTGTGGCCATAGGCCCAGCACCTCCATTCCACCCAGGGAACCGCCCTCCTAAGAAAACTGTCTCCGGAGGCACCACTGCCCTGCCAGGGGCAAGGTGCTGAATGGCTCAGAATATAGAAGCCTGAGGAGTGCACAGGTAAATCAGTGCGACTTTTGGCAGGGCTGAGATCTACCCTGGCCGCCAACAGCTCTATTACTGTCACAATTAGTCTCCTCCAGTCTAAGTGAGACTGTGTCCGCAACTAGCACAAGTCCCGAGTTCCTCTTCTTTGTACTTGTCATTACCACACTGTCAGAACACAAATCCTGCTGATTCCAAGTCCAGTCTGTGGTCCTTTCCATCCCTTGCACCATTACCCAAATACAAGACCTAATATAGATCTCTGTCATCTCCCACTGCATCAACTGCCAAAGCCTCGGACTCTCTTCCCTTCTCCCTTCATCCTAACTTAGCTCTCTAGAGCTTGTGTCTGCCCAAGATGTAACTCCCAGCAGAAGCCAGAAGTGCCCCAGGGCTGGCGGGAGGGGCAGAGCGATGGGCTCTGCGCTGGGCCTTTCTCCCACTGTTTCTCACCTGTCCTCCCTGCCTTCACCTGGCCTGATGCTGTAAGTTAAAGGATGAGAGACTCGAGATTTAGAGCGGCTCAGGCCATTGTCAGCTGCCTCCAGGGCAGAGCACAGGGCCAAGCGGCAGTGCTTGCCTTATGGTGACAGGGAAGCAGTGCCCAAGAGGAGCAGCAAGGGGCCAGGCACAGATCCAAGGTCAGCCTCCATGCTGCCTAGACACAGAAGCACTCCACCGAATGCCTGGGTGGCCCCCTCAAGCCTCACCACCACACTGCCCCCCACTCAGTGTGAAAAGTCACGGGTCCTGATGGGCAGGCATGAGCTCAAAGACTCCAGTTATGCTCAGAAACCCCAATCCCAGCCTCAGAGCCATCAGGCGCTCTGCTCCCCACATCCCCACCCCAGTGATGGTGCCCGGAGCAGAGACTATGGCAGAAGCAAGCGCGGTTGGCCCGGTCCTCTCTCCAAACTGGGCTTTCAGACCTGTCTGGCACACAGGGAAAATGATGCTACCAGTGATGCACCGAGGAAACAGCAAGAGCTGTGTGCAGTAAGTCTGGCAACTCAAGACCCTCCTGCAGCAGCCGGGAGCTTCCGTCCTCACCTGTGTTTGCTGCCTAAAATGCTTTCATAGGTGTTTGGCTTTGGTGGTTTTGGTGGCATTTGTGTTGCTGAGTGGATCAGATTGTGTTCCTAAAAGTTAGACACATTTGTGATGTGACAACATAAATCCTGCCTCGATTCTCCATAGACAGCACTTATCTCTTCCCTGTAGTCATACAGGGCCTGGGAAACCATGAACTTACGACCTTTCCAAAAAGGAGCTGTGACTCACTCCTGCCTTGGCCACAGTGCATGTTCACATGTCCCTGCCTGCCCGGAGAGTCAGCGGCGGCACTTTGCAGGCACCTGTCACATTCCCGCCATCACAACAGAGCCTTGTCTGAATGCTAACATCATTTTAAACTCTGTTTCTCTCACTGTAGGAACTCAGAAACAGGCTCCGGATTCACCCAAACCTGATGCCCGCTGCAGCTCCGCGTGACTGGGTCGGCCCCTGGCTGGGGCTTCGGGTGCAAAGGCCACATCCGGACCGCTTGCTGCAGGTCGCTGTGGGCCTGGCTCTCCTCGCGTTTCTTTTCACCGTTTTGGCCAAGGTCTGTAATTAGCACACCATGTCATGAAGCCTCGGTGGAGAATACATTTCTGCTTAAAACCTACATTGACAGGAAAGTGACCAAGTCAGTTCTGAGAGAATGGAAACATCACTTCCTCCTCTGCCCACTGGTCATGAGCCTCACCCGCCTCACACTGAGTCGAGCCCAATGGCTATTTGACCTAAAACTGAATCGCAGCTGCCGTGGACTGTCTTTCAAATTAAACTCCTTGTGTCTTATTTTTAGCAAGCAATGCAAATGGGTGCATTTTTTAAAAATCTGCAGTCCAGTCTGAGCCTAACTGAACAGTGGAAGTGGCCGACCTCTCCTTACACAGAAAAACCCTTGGTCCTTAGTAAACTCTTACCACTGTCTCCTTCATGCTCTGTTAAGTCCTAGTGTGACACACGTCTCTTTCATGGCAGATGTGTTCCTGGAAAGGTGACATGGAAGCTTATTTTTGGAACATGAGTCCTCTCTCAATGTGCAGGAGAGTCCAGCACTTCAAGGACCGCTGGCAGTATTCTCCGAAAGTGGACGAGGCATCACCCACTAACTAAAAACCCAGATCTGTCAAAAAACAAACTGGCCCTCTTTCTGGCATCTTTGATCAATAGGATCACATTTTTATTGCTACCTGACACCACTGGTCTTCACTAAATGAAATATTTCTGACCGAAATGAAGTGACTTCCTTCACAATAAAAGGACTGATACCATAGGTCGATCCTTTCTGTCAGAATCTAATGCGTTACTTAGGTTGTCTGGGCCCAGGTAGATCAAATGCCTCGTGGTTACCGTGGATTGTTTTCCACTCTAAACGCTGGCCTTCGTCCTACTCCTTTACATGTCCTCTGAGGAGCAGAAATTAAAGTGTAATTATGTTATCAGTCAGTGAATTAAAAAATGCCCATGTTTACACATACACTGTAGGGCTGGTACAGTGCCGCTAAACCCACTACATGCTTGAAGGAGCTGCTCACGGTTACAGTGGAAAGCTGTGCCATGCCGAGTCCAGTCAGAGCACAACACACCTCAGCAGGAGTGGGGACAAGTGACAGGAGAAGACAGGGGCCTGCTACCTACTGCCACTCTTGAGCTCTTGACAGGGTTATTTCTTTGTTAATAAACAGTGGGTCCCAGCAAGGAACTCATTGAACAAAAGTGAACAAAAGACTAGCAGGGGTCAGAATACCACGGAGAGCCCATGTGAGACATAAGAAATGCTTTAGGCCTATAACTGGGTAGAGACAGAAAGAGGTACAGTATTTTGTTTTGCCTTCTCCTTCACTTATTCACTCTTTTCCTCCCTATCCCCCCATTTAGCTCTGTGCTTTCCCCTCCTCCACTCCCCTTCTTTCCTTCATTCCTTATGATACACCATTCACCCGCCCCCCGTGGCCGGTATGGATCCTCAAGGACTGTTTCTGGTGCCTAAGATTCTTCCTGACCCCATTAGGCTGCTGCTCTTCTCTGCTCTTTGGTTCAGAAAAGAACCAAAGCCACTGCCCTGCAGGAGGTCCGGGAGCACACCCAGTGGCAATCACCCTGTTGGTGACCAAATGACAAGGGGGAGAGTGGCAGACTTTTTGTTAAACTATTAGAGCAGAATGCATACAATTCACAAGGAGTTGTTAGTGAATTTCCACCACAGTCACCCCTATCTCTAACAGTGTAGACGACTTGCATTTATAGAGTGTGGGCACAGTGCTCCCAGCCTTCGCTGCTGTATGCAATAGCAACTCATTGGTGCTCCCTGCCGAACAGTATTATTCTGTGTGGTCTGAGAAACCACCTGGGATTGATTCATCTGACACTTGGAATTGTGTCCAGTTGTTTTTGGCTATTATGAATCCTGCTGCTATGCAGATGTTTTAGAACACAAATATTTGAGTGCTGAACAGAGATCTAGGCCTTGAGTTGCCGGGTCGCTGCATCTACATCTGCTGGGCATGAGTAGCCACTGCCACATGGCTTTCTGAAGTGGTTGTGCCATATGTTGACATGAACTCTGCCCTTCCCTTTATACTTCCTCCCTGTATTCTGGATATTCCTAAGCAGACTGTCTCTTCCGGCTACCTAGTCATAGTCTTTGATCATCTAGCTTTAAAGCAGTAGATGTATAATGAGCACTGGTAGAGGTGCTAATCAGTCCTGAGGAAATGACTTTGGGATAGGTGTTATTCCCATTTACATGAGGAAGAGCATTCGAGCTCACAAGACGAGCTTGCACAGGGCACTCAGAGCTACACTTGAGTGCCGCCTGGCGCCAAGGCCTGTGCTGTTAAACCTTCCTGCGCTTACTGACGTAGACTTGATAGACAGACAGATTGCGCTGAGGAGGAGCCTGCTCTTTACTGCATACTATCCTGCATGGCGCTTGATAAACATTTTAATGAATGAACCAGATATTTTCTTTTCTCATTCCTCCCTTAGTTTTTTTGCCTTCCTTCTAACCTCTGCTTTACTAAGTACAAAATACTCAATGTAAGAATGTAAGGAATTCTTTGGCAAAAACTCTACAGCTGGTAAGATATGTCTAAACATCAGATTTCCATATGTACTCAGTTAAAACCTACACATACATACGGACTTTACTCCAGGTTAAAATTGCAGTATGCATTATGAAAGGTCAAGGTTGGAGAATGAGTTATGAAGCTTCAATAGGGTTTTGTCATCACAAAAAAACAAAAAAAGGAGAATGGGCGGCAAGAGAGTAAGTGGGGAGAAAAGGGAAAAACTTTAAGATTTTCCACAGCAAAAATGTATGAGATACAAAAGCCATTTCATTATGTCTGTGGGTATCAAAACATCATGTGGCATCAAATACACACATTAAAAATGGATTTGCACACATCAAAAGTCTGCCTGGCTTTCCAGGGACCCAGAGTACTGCGGCGCACTCACACTGGTTTAAATCCTGACCGAAACATCAACCTGTGTGAGACGCCACACAAACTACTAGCCCAAAATAAGTTTCATTTCCAACTTTTTTTCAACATTTTTCAAAGCTTCTGATCTTTATAAAACCAAGTTTTGGATAGATGCTCTGGTAAAAAGCAAGAATAGAATGAAAAGCAATGTGGAATAAGAAGTGAATATAGTGATTATCTTCCAACAGAGGTACACATGCCATTCATGACTGGTAATTTTAACATGAAATAAAATATTTTTCTTCCAAGATGTATGTATTCTTTTTCGTACATAGTTCTTAACTTAGGACACAAATGCTTATTAAGTTGTTCGGACATATATACTTAATAAACAGAATGGTTGGCTATTGCTTTGGCCTGGAGTACCATTAGTCAGAAACTTCTGCTGTATGGGGCAACCTAATTTAGAGGATTTATGTCAAACATATTTAAACTTGGTTTCAAATTTTCTTTTGAAAGTTAACTCCTCAGTCGTATATCCTTGATAAATGTATATTTAGATTACCATTAAGTTTGATTTTATGGTGTTAAAACTGTAACAGCATTAAGGGTATAAATAAATTGGATTCAGATCCCAATTTTCCCAACATAATTCTGGAACAGAGATTATAAGGAAAAGACAAGTTATTTAGCATGAGCAAAATTGATTTAAATTTTAGCCAGTCCACTTTCCCTTTTTGAGCCTCATCTATAAAATAGGGACAAGATTTCTTTGCAGGATCACTTTAAAAAAGCAGCAAAATTATGTATATAAAGGACTCATCTACTTCCATTTCATAATGACTTAGTAATTTAAAGATGAAACCCAGTTTTATAAATAAATTGGGGTGTTTTAAATTGTGATATCCACACAGGACCACCCAAAAGAGCTATGCATGGAATCAAAAGATTCCAGAGGACTCTGCCTCAGGGCCTCATAGTCTTACTCTAAAAAGTTCACAAAAAGAAAAATTCAAAGAAAATGGGTTGCAGCTGCATTTGAGGAGATCAGATTAATGAACACTGTGGCCGGTCTCGGATCAAGAGGGAAGTTTCCATTGCACAGACATGAAAGGAGCAGCCAGATTGATAGTGAGGCCTAGAAATCACACCATGCCCTGCCATGCCACTCTCATCAGTCATGTCCTCCCAGCTCCGTTTCTTAGAATTCTGTACCCAACATATCCCAGCTAAGAGAAGGTCGAAGCGAAGGGTTTCATCTAGCCTCTTATGGTTCTCCTAGTTAATCGACATCTGAATACACTTGAGGGTGGGAGGTAGATCGAGGTAAGGGATAATCTGGAGTCCAGAAATGCTTTCGGAACTAGGCACTGTAGCTCCTGAGTTTATCTGGTCTATGTTTAATATGCCTAATTAATTGTAGTACCTATCAACATTATCCCCAACTTCCATATTTACTTCCAGCCCCCATACAGAGCAATAAAATTTATGCTTTGTAAACAGAAATAAGGTTTTCCTAATACATGTACAACTTGTTTACTAACAACACTTCATACTTTGTGCCCAATCTGAACTATAGCACATCATCAACGTAGCATGCAGATACATAAGGAGTCCTGTTATAAATAACAGGTTACTTTTATACTCTCAGTAAACTCTCCCACTTGGAGTGACTGATGACACTATCAACCTTGAAAATAATTACTAGTGTTATCTTGTGAATAGTAAGAATTCTGTGATTGTATAAGGATCTTGTGTATCTTTATCCTCTAGTTTTCAAATAACTGTAAGTAATTTAAACAGATCTGAGTGAAGCTTGAGCTTGAACTTAGTATGTAGATGGAGATCTCTGGAAGAATTATCTCGGGAAGCTTGACCCTCTTAAGGAAATGTCTACCTTTCCTTAGAAATTATACTTTCTTCCCTTAAAAATGAGACTTCCCCTCCTAACAAAGTCATATTCCTAACAAAGTCATATTCCTAACAAAAGTTGCAATTCATGGCTATCCACATGAATTCTACCAAGTGTTTAAAAAAGAATTGACCCTAATTATTTTCAAGCTCTTAGAAAATAGCTGAAAAGCAGCAAGTAACTTGAACTGATTCTGAGGTCAGCATTACCCTGATAAAAGAGACAGATAAGGACATCACAAGAAAGGAAAACCATAAGCCAGTAGCACTTATAAATATATAGAAATACCAAAATTATCAACAAATATTGGCAAATTGAATCCAGCAACATATCAATGGGTTATTTACATTTATGATGACCAAGTGAGTTCAATCATAGGAATTTAAGGATGGTTCTATATAAAATCAATGAGCTCTATCACCAACGAAACAGAGGTGAAAAAGAAAAAGTATACAGCTATGAAACTGACACAGAAAACACATTTGAAAAAAATCCAACAGGACCGGGGATATAGCTCAGTGGTTCCAGCACCTGTCTTGCAAGCACAAGGGCCCAGGTTCGATCCCCGGGTAACCACATACAGTGCTGGGTGTGGAGACTCACTCCGAGCAGCAATCAGTACCACATACCACAGTGCCAGGTGTGGTGGCTCACGCCTGTAATCCCAGCACTCGGGAGGCAGAGGCAGGAGAATTGCTGTGATGTGAGTTTGAGGCTTAGCTTAGGGCCAGCCTGAACTACAAAGCGAGACCCTCAAAAAAATAAAAAAAAATCAAACATTCTTCTATAACAAAAGTTGTAAGAAAAGAAGGAAAATTTCTCAATGTGATAAAGAGTGTAAATGAAAAACCCACAGCTGTTACCACACTTAGTGTTGATTGACTGAAAGTATCTCCCCTGAGAATAGGAACCAATCAAGACTACACATGTATACCACTGCTATTCAGGATGATCCTAGAAGGTATAATGAAAGCTGTTACACAGCTGTAAGAAGTAAAAAGCACCCAAATTATGACATAAAACCATATTTACAGATGTCATGATCCTATGTATGGAGAATCCCAAAGAAATCCACAGGAAAAAAGTGAATTCTGCCAAGTTGTAGGTTACAAGAACAAAGCATTAAAAATCATTTGTTTCTGTACACCTGCAGTAACATTCCAAAAACAAAATTGAGAATAATTCCATTTACAATACTATCTAAAAAACAATTCTTTTAATTTAACCAAGGAAGTCAAAATAAAACAAAACAAAACCCTTCTGTGTTGAAAACTAAAAAATATTGCTGAAGGAAATTTAAAACACCTTAAAAATGATAAAGTGTGCCATGTTCATGAATGGAAGATATTGTATTATTAAGATCTCAGTACTTTACAAAAAGAGATACACTAATACAATCCGTCAAAAATCCTACAGTGTTTTTCAGAAATGGAAAACCCAACACATTCAAATGGAATAGAAGGGGGTTTCATTTGTCAAAACAATGTTGAAAAAGAGAAAGTTGGAGGACTCATACTTCCCAACTTTAAAGCTTCAGTAATTTAAACAGTATGGTACTAGTATGAAAAAAAAGAGTCAAAAAATGACATAAAAATCCAAATCCTGAAATAAAATCTCACATAGATGGTCAACTAATTTTCAGCAAGAATGCTAAGACCACTCCATAAGAAAAAGACAGGTTAGAAAAAATGCCGCTAAAAAACAAACAAAAAAACTATACACATGTGTAAAGGAGTGGATTTTTGTCCTACAACATATACTATAATTATCCAAAGCAGATCAAAGACCAAAATACAAGATCTAATATAAAACTCAAAAGAAACACTGAAGAGAGATGCTTCATAATATTGGATTTGGCAACAGTACCAAAGGTACTAGTATAGTAACAACAGAAAAATATATAAATTGGACTTCAGAGTTACAAACTTCAGCATATCAAAGGATACATGAATACAGACAATCTGCAGAGTCAAAGAAAATATTTTCAAAGCCTGTATCTGCATGAATTCTTAAAACAGTGAAACCAGTTTTAAAGTGAGTAATGGACTTGAATAGATATTACTCAAAAGTCTCAAAAATATTCTTGACAAATAGTCAAGAAACCCATGAAAACACAGTCAACATCATTAGTCACTAGGGACTAATGCAACTCAAAACACAGTGAGATATACTATACCCACTGTGATGGCTGATAAAAGAACAGAAAATAAGTTTTGGAAAGGACGTAAAGGAATTTTTGTTGGAAATGTAAAATTATACAACCACCAAAAAAAAAAAAAATACGATAACAGTTCTTTAACGTTTAAACCTAGAACAACTATATGACCCAGCAATTCTACCCATAGCTATCCACCCAAAAGAACCGAAAATAGATCCAAACAGGTGTCTCTACAACAGTGTTATAGCACCATTATTCACAATATCCCAAAGGCAAAAACATCTCAAATGTCCACTGAGGGAGCATCGAGTAAACCCAGTGTAGTTTACAATGCAGTATGACTTAAAATGCAATATTACTGAGCCCTAAAAAGAAATGAAATTCTGATACTACAGGGGACATGAACTTTTCATTTTTAGTGCTGGGAGTTGGTTTGGTGCCACCACTGAACTATGTCACCAATCTAAAGTGAACCTTGATAACATGCTTAATGAAATAAGCCAGACACTGGAGGGCTAACATTACAACTCTACTTTCATGAAGTGCCTACAGTATGCAAAATCAAAGACAGAAAGTAGAACAGAAATGGTGAGGGGCTGAGAGAAGAGGTGAGTAATTTAATGCAGAGTGTTCCAGTTCTGAACCACAGACCTGTACCAGTCCACAGCCTGTTAGGAGCAGGCCACTTAGCTTCAAGCAAAATCCAACTGTCTTTACAGTTGCTCCCCAGTACTCACATCACTGCATGAGCTCCACTTCCTATCATAGCAGCAACAGCATTAGATTCTCCTAGGCTTACCACCCCTACTGGGAACTGCATATGTGAGGGATCTAAGGGTGAGCAAGCTCCTTTAAATCAGCCCTAAACCGTCCCTCCTCCACCCACTTCAGGAAAGTTATCTTCCACAAAACCCATCCCGGGTGCCAAAAAGGTTAGAGACAACTGATTTCATAAATACAGAGCTCATGTTGGCTATGATGAAAAACTTTTAGGTATAAATAGCGCACTGTATATAGAACATAACCGAAAATTAGAAATAAGCTCAGCTCATGTTATGAAGAGTTTTGATAAAGAAGAGCTAGTAAAGCCTTCTAAATATTGCAGGCAGTGAGGAGATCTATGCTACAGCAGGTTAACAGTGACCATGTGAAGAAAGCTGGTTCTTCTGTTGTGCTTCTGACCCATGTGTGGTCCATGTCTTCTTAACTGTTACCTATTTTGATGTCTTTATAAATATAAAACATCATAATCCATTTCATGGGATCATGAAGCCAGGCTTGGGAAGAGTTAAGTCTCCATCCTTGTTCTATATGGTCTCTGTGTGTCCAAGTTCCCCAATGTGTCTGTTTCCAGCAGAGTCACTAGCAGGCTCAGCTTGGCCAGTCGGTGGTGGCTACTATCCTGTCATTGCTGTGGCTGCCTCAGGCACTGCTGCTGATGCTGGGATTTTGTTTTGCAGTTGTTGATGTAATACACAGCCAGAACCTGATGTGTGGATCCCCTCTTTCTTTTCATTAAGAAAGTGCCTCAGTAAGAAGGAAGCTCTTTGTAGTTCAGCATCTTTGATCCTTAATCTTCTCTTTGGCACTTTCACACTGAATGGATTCTGGGGACCTAGCAACCCTATATCCCTTCAGCACCTGCTACCTTCTGTGCTTATCTTCGCCACTTAAGTGATTGACTCCAGGCCTCTGAGTTCAGTCTTCTGTATCCCACCTTGTTACTACACCTGTTCAGGTAATAATGCATGGGCTCTGTGCTTAATAAATGGAGGTGAATCCTTAGCAAAGACAGCCGCCTGTGACAACTATCTCAGGCTGTGATCATCAAGGGCAGATGTCCCTGGATTTCTGTTTCTGTGTTTTGTTTTTTCCCACCTTTGTGATTTCCACAGCCTCACTCAGTATCCTTTGAGATGTAAAAGAGCTTCAGCTACCATGGACACTACCTCATGGTCCCCTACCCTGGATTCCAAATTTCACAGGAAAACCTCAAATTCCTGATCATTGGCCCATTAGTATTAAAATGTGACATGTCTACAAGACCAGAAAAGCTAGACTATAATTCAATCTCTCAACTCCAGGGCCCAAGTAAACTTGATTACTGCAAAGTCCCTCACCCAGAAACAAGGGTGAATGGTCAACAACATACCTCATTTGGTTCCACATCTATAAACAAAATCGAAAGTCAAAAAGAAAATGAGTCAAGAGATGGAGATTGTTGAGGCTAGTTTTTCTGTAGGAGAAGTAAATGGATCTGTTAAGTTCTACCTTTAAGTATTTTACCCAGAGTATTTCACATTCAAGATGGGCTGAGTTTTAAGTCATCTAACAGAATGATCTTCGGGCCTCCAAAGGAAAGTTTGCTATTTGGTCACCTTCAATTTCCATCTCTCCCTGATTTTATTCTTCTTCATCTCTGATTCCCTGGTCATTTTTTTTTTTCATTTCATACATTGCTCTTAAGTGAAGGGTCTCTAACCCCACCTTGCAAGGCAAGAATCTCCAGCTTTCAATTAGGATCCCTCTTCTTTTTCTCTTAACATCCTCCAAGATTTTGGAAGGCAGAAAGATTGAGAGTTTCAAAGCAATCTTAAGAAAAGCAAAGACTAGTTGGATCTCATCTAAAAAAAAAATTAATCTTATCACACCAGATTGCCATTAGAATTATAAAAATCTACAAGAAAATCAAGTAGCTAAAGATGGTAGAGTCGGGTTGAGAAAGTTTCTAATGCTTCCAGACATACAAATCAAAAGGCAAATGAAAAAAATGTTAGAGGCAATTTAACACCAGCTTTCCCTCATGCTCCGTGGCGAAGTCCTGCTGTCTATCTGAGCAGCTGCAGTTACTCCAGTTAATACTGAAAGCAAGACCTGTACTAACCCAACATTGAAATCACAAATGTAAAGCCCAAAAAAGTCACCACTGGCTGCTTTCTGGTAATCAATCCTAAACAGCTTCTGTTTCTCTGCCATGTGTCAGGGAGCTTAAACTTTCTCACGGCAGTATATGAAATTTGAGTTGAGATTTGAGTAGATTGCTCAGAAGGATGGGTTATGCTTCTGCTTCATCTAGAAGCTGGTCTTTCTTGCAGTCACGGTGGTGATGAACCCCTAGGTCGGCCTAGCATAAAAGCCAGAAGCTCACAAAGACTAGGGAAACAAAGCCCCTTACTTTACATAGAGAGGCTGAGCTTAGCAGGACCTGTCTAAGGCCAGCTCCATAGCCTGAATCATCTTGTAAACAAAGATCCTAAGTCTTCTAAGTGGTGCTGAGACGCTGAAGAGCGAGATTTGGGCTTCATTATTCAGTTGCTTTCCAGACATCTGCCCCTATGTCCTGTGATTTATCCGCCAGAGTACAGGCTCAGTGAGTGAATGGGAACAAGACTGCAATACATCTGAATGCCAGGTTAGCAAAAAGTAATACCTAAAAGGCTTGATTGGTCCCAGGACCACTAAGAAGGGGGGAGGTGTTTGGCTTGAGCTGTGAGACAACTGGGATTTTCTGTCTTCACAGCAAACAGCCATCAGTTGTGGATTTCAGTGTGTCTACACAAATATTCAAATGAATCAGTTGGTCCTTTCCTATGAAACAAAACCCAGCATACTTAAGATGACTGCCAAGAGCCATCATTTTTCATGTATTCCAGATCCCATTCTGACACAGGGATTCCACACATGACACCTATGACATAACCACAAAAAAAAAAAAAGGAAACAGTCAAAAAATTCTTCCTTCCATCTAACTAAAACAATAAGAGATTTTGTTCATTTGGGGGAAAAAAGACTTTAGCAGTCAGGCAAACATAACTTCACTGGGGGCTGGAAGTAACATATGGTCAACCTTCAGCTCAGGACGGAGCCTTTGCAGCCTGGGGTTCCAGCCTCTGCATTTGGGCCGTGAGGCAGTCAGGACCCAAGAAGGCTAAGTACAACAGCCCACTGTGCCACAGATTAAAACGGTGGCAGCAAAGAAAACAGCCTGTATTTTAAGGGGAGTCACTGAGGGAAAGGTCTGGAAACCAGTAAGGGAGTGACAGGAACCCTAAACAGCACAAAGAGTTAGAAAAACAACCTGGAGAAAAGACCAAAGCAAACATCAACTTCAAGCCCAGGTGAGGCGGTGGTGGGGGATAAGGCGAGGCATCAGCTGGAGTTCCACACTGCCCACAAAAGGTAAGCCTGAAAGTATCAGCAACTCCAGCACAGTAGCCACAGAACACTCTAACTATGGGAGAATTCTACAGCCTCAAGCTTTATGTCCAGGTGGGTGAGCTGGCTGGTCTCAGAGAGATTGCTGGACTCTCAGGAAGAAACTCTCCCTGTGAGTGGTCCAGCCCCCAGAAGCTAAGCTGCTTCAAAAACCATAGGAGGGTTCTACCGTCTACCCCATCTCTCCAACTTTAAGAACAGCAGTAGCCCAAGCTGCAAACTCACACCCATCATGCAGTTGCTGCCAGGGATAGGAAGTGGCCTCCCTGCCATGGCAGTGGGACTGCAGTGGTTGATACCGAAAGCCACAGCATCTCCCACATCTGTTCCTTAGGCCCTGGAAAATTTTCCATCCACATTCCATAGCTCCAGGAAAAAAGCTGCCAGTGCCCCATCTGTACCATCCTGCAGGATAAGGGAAGGTCACCTCTCCAGCCCACAGCCTTAACATGTTCCTACCAGCTTGACATACCAGAGTAACATACATGACTGTCTTCAGGCAGCTCATACCACCTGAGGCAACAGTCCTATGCCACCAGATAGGACAATCATGTATGTACCACTGGTGGCTCAGATCATCCCAGAAGCAAGACATATAATTACAGACCAGTTTTGAACATGTTAAAACTGTGTATGTAAATTTTACCAGCTCTGGCATCGCTGACACTTGCCCTTGAGACCTTGAGATCCCATTCTGTCCTACAGCTCCCAAGACTGTGCCTATTAAAATCGTAAGAGTCAATCCTGTCACACTTGCTTTGCCTCCTCAACTTAGGACCATTTCCATTCATATTCTGCCTCTATCAGACCAGACAGAGCAAACTACAGATGTGGTGCTGGCTGTATTCACCCTGCAGGACTCAGGTAAGATCTTCTCAATGCCTTGTACCTCCAGAAATGTAGATGGCAGATTCTACAAGCCCTGACATCAACTGCACATGCTCTGCGAGACCTAGGGAAGTTCTCCCCTGTAGCTCAAGGACTCGGGGCCACAGATAATAGTGTCCCCAAACCTCTGTTTCATTCCTTTTAATCCCTTGAGCCCCGGTGATGATCCCATCGGGGCCTTATGTCTCCAGGAAAGATGCCACCAGAGCTGCAAGTACCAGCACTGCTCACCCCACAGGACCTTGAAAGAAGCTGCTTTGCCTCCTACAAGTGAGAATCCATAGCTACCAGTGTCTCAGATCTCAGCATCACCTGTGTGTATCGGAACCTGGGAAATGTCTCGTCCTGTTGTGTCACAGAACTTTGATTTCTAGGCCCAGAAGCCCAAGTTCTCCCTATTGTCCTCCTTGGCAGCCTTAAGAAGATCTCTTTTACATTATGTGGCTCTGCGACCATGATTTCTGGGGTCATAGCCTGTGATGTGATCTGTACTGGTCTTTTGGGGCCTAAGGATAATCCTCACCACATCTTACACTGCACAGAATGTGGCAGTTGCTGTCACAAGTTCCTGTGCTAGAAGGACTCAACTCTGTAGGGAAGACACACAACTTTGAAAGGCTATGTCTATGGCAAAGTCATACAATTCCTTCAGGAACCACCACAGTCTAGACTACTGTGGTACTCACACATATGCCAAAATCAATTACAGCTGAAAACTCAGAGACTACATGTTTGAACTCACCTATAACCAGGGCCAAAACATCTGCTCAACTGGCACTCTATATCCTATCGAAATGATATGTTTTCCTGTGAAAGTTCCTCCACAGTATTGCAAGAGGCAATTATCAGACACAAAAGTCAACATAGGGACCAATAAACATGAAAAGGAGTAAGACCCTCCCAAAGAAGCACAGTCATTTTCCAGAAATAAATCCTAACTTGAAGGAAATCTATGAAATGCCTGAAAAATAAACCAAAATAATTATTCTAAGGAAATTCAGTGAGATGCAATGAGATGCGAAGAATATAGATAATACAAAGAAATGAGAAAAACAGTTCAGGATATGAATAAGAAGTTCACCAAAGAGACACATCATAAAAAATGAGCCAATCAGAAATCTTGGAGTTGAAAGTTCTGCTTTTTCAATTTTTATTAGTAGAACATGTTTGCGGTACATAACAATTACATTCCTCATGGGAACTGGTACATGTACATAACACATTCTAAGTCTTTAAAATCTCCTTTCCCTCCCTACCCTCCCTACTCCCTCTGTCTCCAAACTTCAGCTTATGAAACAAAAACTATAATCAAGAGCTTCTGCAACATAACAGAGTGAACAGAATTTCTGAACTTGAAGATAGGTTTTAATTCATAGAAGACAGAGGAAAAGTAAAGGGAGAAGAGAAGGTGGAGAAGAGGGAGAGAGAGGGAGAAGGACCAGAAGAAGAGGAGGAGGAGAAAAGTGATTTAAAGAATGATAAAAACCTAGGAGACATAAGGGGCACCATTAAGTAAATAAATATTCACATATGAGAATTCCAGAAGATGAATAAAAGGAAGGCACTGAAAACCTGCTTTGTGAAATGATAGCCAAAAACTTCCTGAATGTTCAAAATACAAAAGCTCAAAGGAACCCAAGTAGATATGAGCAAAACAGGCCCTCATCAAGATGTAGAGAGTCAAAATAACAAAAGTACACAAAAAAAGAGAATTCTAGAAATAGTGAAAGAAGTTTTTCAAGTAGTATATAAGGGAATACACATTAGACTTACAATAGAGAACCTGTAGAAAACTTATAGGCCAGAAGAGAATTAGGTGATATATCTGAAGTCCTGAAAGAAAAGAACCTGCCAATGATGAATGCTATTCCCAGCAAAACTATACTCCAGAAACGGGGAAATAAAATCTTCCTCAGAGAAGCAGAAACAAAGGGAATTCATCAACACTTTACACAGAATGTTTAAGGGAATATTACACTAGAAACATAGGGATAATAACTATGATCAGGAATGTGTAAAAAGCACTAGAGCAAGAGTGAGCCAACCCATAGCATAACAGAAAACCAACTAACAAAGGTAATGATTTTTTTTAAGTACAAAGGAATAAGGAGTATACAAAATAAGCAGAAATTAATTAAGAAAATGACAAGAGCAAACTCATACCTATCTATAATAGCTTTGAATATAAATATATTAAACTCATCAGTCAAAAGGCACAGGCCAGCTGAAAAAGATTTTGTAAAAAGACTCAATTATACGCTGTCTACAGAAAGCATTTCACCACTAAGAAGGCACACAGAAAGTGAAACACTGAAAAGATAAACATGCAAATAACAACAAAAAGTAAGCAGACCATTCATATTAGATAAAGCAATATTTATTTTATTTACTTATTTATTAATATACTTATTTTTTATTTTATGAGACAAGGTCTTACTATGTCATTTAGGCTGACCTTGAATTCATGGCTCAAGCTGGCCTCGAACTTGGATAAGCCTCCTGGCGTTACCTCCCAACTGCTGGGGCTACAGGTATACATCATACCCAGGGAGATAAAGCCGTCTTTCAAATAAAAAATTGTAAAAATGAATAGAGAAGTTTATAATTTATTGATGAGGGCAAAAAGATGATATATCAATTGTAAATATATATGTACCCAGCACTAGAACAAAATACAAAGCAATTATTAGATTTAAAGGGATATACTTCAATATAATAATAATGGGGGAATTCAACACCTCATTTCCCTCAGTAGACAGATCATTCAGAAAATTAATAAATATTTAACCAAAAGCAGCACTGAGGAAACAGTCTGTAACACTAAATGTGCACAGGAGAAAGAGGAAATGACCTCCTAGAGCATCTCAGAATTTAGAAAAGCAAGAAAAAACCAAAATCCGAATTTAAAAGAATAAGTATCACAGCATAATAAATAAAATAAAAACCTAAAAAGTCAAGTAAATAAACAGGGTTTTGAAAAGATAGACAAAATTTTTAAACTTTCATTAGATGAACCAATGAAAAAGAGATGAGATCCAAGAAAATAAAATCAAATATGAAAAGGAGACACTACAACTGACACCACAGAAATACAAAGGATCTGGCAAGAGCAGGCCACACCACTAAACAGTGCCAGCCCCCACAGCAGAGAGCACCAAGTGTGCCCTGCACCACATGGGAGTGCAGACTGGGAGTGGTCCCTCAACCTCCCATGAGAGACCAGCATAGGCCAATGGGCAGTGCTCTCCCAGGAGCTAAGCAACCCAACAAAAACTCTCAACTTCCCAAAGCTAATCTATGGGCATGGACAGGGAAGATACCAAAAGGATCACACGTGAATTATTCAAAATGGTATCATGGGAAGGTAACCAAACAGTTCAACAAGGCATTTGGCAAGCTCCCAGAAGATACAAGTCATAAGGCATTGGAACAATTGGAAAAACTGGGTTTCAAAAACCTGCCAAAGATTAAAGCTACATCTATGCCTTTCACCATGCACTAAACTAAAATCAAAATGAATTAGAGACCTAACTATTAAAACAGAAACACTAAACCTGCTGAAAAATAAGTTAGGTAGAATTCTTAGAGACAATGGCACAGAGAAAGATTTTATGAACAAAATCTCAGCAGCATGGGAACTAGCAGAAAGAATCAGCAACCGGGGTCTCATTAAAAAGCTTTTGCACAGCAGAAGAAACCACCAACACAGTGAAAGGGCAACCTACAATATGGGAAAAAAAATGTTTACCATATGTTCCTCAAAGGACTTTTCTTTAGAATATATAAAGAACTTTTAAAAAATCAGTCCCTACCAAATTTAAAGACCCAATTCAAAAATGAGCATCTGAAATGAACATTTTTCAGAGGAAGAAGTAGAGGCAGCAAAAAAAATATGAAAAAAATGTTCAGCATCAATGGTCATTTAAGAGATGCAGATTAAAACACTGAGATGTCATCTCACTCCAAAAAGAATGGCTATTATTATGAAATCAACTATTTGAAATGGTCCCTGAAAGTATAGTCTTGCTATTATGAAATTAACCAACAACAAATGCTGGTGGGGTTTTGGGGAGAAAGGAACCCTTCTTCACTGTTGGTGAGAATGTAGATTGATGCAGCCACCATGCAAATTAGTGTGGAGATTCCTCAAGAACCTAGGATTAGAGGTCCCATTTGACCCTGCTATATCTCTGTTAGGTATATAAACAAAATAATTAAAAGCATCATATCACAGTGACTTATGTGCACTTATGTTTATAGCAGCACAGTCTGTGATAGCTAAACCTTGGAAACAGCCTAAATGCCCATCAACTGGAAACTGGATAAAGAAGATATGGTTTAAAAAAAATAAAATGGAATATTACTCTATCATAAAGAGTGATAAATTAGAGACATTTATCTTAAATGGATGTGCCTCGAGGATGTACTCGTAAGTGAATTAAATAGGACACAGATGTGTAAATACCATATTGTCTCTCTAGTATGAAAGACCAAAGATAATAAATGAGGTCCAGAGTATACAATAGATATTGTGAAATAGGAGAAAAATGTTCAAGGGAAAAGAGAAGTAGGGCAAGGGAAAGTAAAGAAGGGAAAGAAAAAAATTAAATGACAAACAAAAATATGGAAAAAATACTTATGTATATAACGGGTGGAGGTGTTAGAGAGGGCAGGGAATGGGAAAAAATGAGAAGACATATCACATACAAGTATAAATTTTCAATCTTAAATGTGATTGTAGTGCACATCTAAATTGTACCCATAAACTCAATAAAGAAAAAAAGAGGTAGTGGGCCACTAGAAAAAAACATCAGCCTTCATAAGACAATAATACAGTGATAGGAAAGACAGCAGAAAAAGAATTAGAGTCCTGTATAAAGACTCCATAGAGACATTCAGGGCCTTAAGAATTATACTGGAAGCATGTGCTGCACAAGTGACCAGTGTGAGGACACAGATTCTGAACTAGAAGACAGGGCTATTGTCAGTGACCACTGAAAGAGCAATACTTTAAAAACAAGAGAAAGCATTTGTAGAAAAGCAACATAACAATTACAAAGGAAAACCCATTAGGATCACAGCAGACTTCTCAATACAAACTTAAAGGCTAGGAGAACTTAGAGCGAAGTGTTTCACACCCTAAAAGTCAACCATTTCGAAGCCAAGCTGATATATCCCGCAAGACTAATTTAAGGGCTTATATTTATCTAGATAGTCTCCTAGTGGGGCTCTAGGGAGTGATGGGATTATAGGTAGGATAGTGAGCCAGTTCCTGATTGGTTTAGGATGGTTTTGGGTGTGAATGATGGACTCTATGAATATGCAAGAGCCATCCTGAGAGTGAGTGCACCAAAAAAACAGGCTTGTAGCCTGGATGGAATAGAAAAGAAAAGGAGGAGGAAGCACATGGCTTCCTTCTGCCATGCCATGAGCAGATTCTTCTCTGCCATGCCTCCGTCATGTTGCCTTGCCTTACAACCAGCCAACTATGAACTGAAACCTCCACAGACCTAACCTCCTTTAACTCATGAGTGTTGGGTATTTTGTCCCACTAATGAGAAAGTAACTAAAACAATGACATTTCAAAATTGACAGAGAAATAAGATACCTTGATGACAGAGTGCCTGAAGAAATTCTTAATTCCCAAGCAAATGCTCTCAAAAATCTCCAAGGATACCCTACAAAGAGATAGTGACACCAAGAATGACAAAAGCTCAAATAGAATGAATACACCAGGTATTCACCAGGTAGGGTGAGCAGTTAAGTAGAAAGAAAAGATAAGGAATCAGTAAGAGAGAAATGAGGCAATGACAATAATAAGTCAATAAACATCTCAATGTGGTCTTTTCCAATCAAAAGACATAGAACTTGCAGAATGGATCAAGAAACAAAATCCAGTGGTATGCTGTATGTAAGAAATACGTTTAATCTCAAAAGCTCAAACTAAAAATCAGACTGGAAAACAATATTCTATGCAATATGAATAAAAAAGTTATTTTAAGGTGTAGCTGTCTTATATTCAGATAAAGTGGGCTGTAATGCAAAAATGATAAAAAGAGGTTTAAAAAGGTCACCACATATTGCTTAAGGGAACATTCTAACAGGAAGAAGTAATAATTATTAACATATGCACTGAAAAATGGTACAAACTTTATAAAATAAGTACTACTGGGCATAAAAGAGCAAATAGACATAATTACAGTAACAGGCCTCATTACCCAGCTATCACAAATAGATCAACTAGATACAAAGTCAACAAAGAAATATGGTTTAAAAAAAATGAACAAATAAAATAGATGTCTACAGAGCGTTCCATCCAACAATTAAGTACACAGCACATGGAACATTCTCCAAAACAGAACATATACTTGCCAATAAATCAGCCTTAAGTAAATGTAAAAGAATTAAAAATATATTATGCATATTATCAGATCATAGCACAATGAAGTTAGAAATCAATGATAAAAGAAAATATGGTAATAATGCAAAGACATTGGTACTAAATAATACATTCTTAACAATGAGTTGCAAAATAAGTCAAGGAAGAAATAAGAGTTTCTAGGATTAAATGATTATTCCAGGAAAACATACCATAATTTACAGGGCATAATGACACCAGTCCTAAAAAAAAAAGTTTGTTTATAGCCATAAGTCCCGACATCACAAAAACAAATGCAAATAAGTTACCTAGTAATGGACCTCAAGATCCTATGCAAAAAAGAACAGTCCAAAACTAAAGCTAATAAAAGGAAGGAACTTATAAAGACCCTAACAAAAATTGATGAACCTGAGACCAAAAAAAAAAAAAAAAAAAATCAATACAAAATAATGAAGTAAGAGTTGATTCCTTGAAGAAATAGACAAACCCTTAGCCAATATAACCAAAGGAGAGAGAGAAAAGACCCACATCAATGCAATTACAAGTGGAAAAAGTGAAATCACAAAGGACACTGCCAAAACAAAAACCATTATTAACAACAACATTCCAAATGTACACACCAGTAAATTGGAAACTTAAGAAATAGATAGATCCCTAGAGGCATATGAATTAGCAAAATTGAACCAAAATTTTATCTAAGATATCAACACAGAAAAACTCAGATGTACAAAGGTTCACTGATGAATTCTACAAAAACTGCAAGGGAGATCTAACACTAATATTCTTCAATTATTTTAATGAAATTTAAAGGGAGGAAATAGTTACAAAGTCACTCCTGGAAGCTACCATTAATACGAATCCAAAATCAAACAAAGAGCCAACAAGAGGGAGGGAGGGAGAGAGAGGGAGAGAGGAAGGGTGAACTAGACAATGTCCACTATTACCACTCCTGTTCAACATACTATTCAAAATATTAGCAAGAGCAATTAGGAAAGAAATAGCAATAAAAGGAATGTGTTTAGAAAAGAAAGATGTCAAATTATTATTTGCAGATGATATGATCCTCTATATAGAAATTCTGAAGAATATCCATCAAAAGACTCTTATAATAATCAAATTCAGTTATGTATCAGGATACAAAATCAACATACAAAAATCAATAGCATTCTTGTACACTAATAAAGAATACACTGACACAGAAATCAGGGAAAAAATAGCTTCACTGGGCCGGGGATATAGCTCAGTGGTTCCGGCGCCTGTCTTGCAAGCGCAAGGACCTGGGTTCAATCCCCGGTAACCACATAACAATGCTGGGTGTGGAGACTCACCCCAGCGGCAACCAGTACCACATACCAGTGCCAGGTGTGGTGGCTCACGCCTGTAATCCCAGCACTCGGGAGGCAGAGGCAGGAGGATTGCTGTGGCGTGAGTTTGAGGCTGAGCTGAGGGCCAGCCTGAACCACAAAGTGAGACCCTGTCTCAAAAAACCTTAAAAAAAAAAAAATAGCTTCACAATAGCTTCCATTCACAATAGCTTCCAAAAAATTAAGTACCTACAATTAACTAAGGAAGTGAAGGATCTCTCCAGTGAAAACCATAGTACTCTGAAAAAGGAAATTTTAAAAATATCAGAAAAAAAGAAAGATATTCCTTGTTCCTGGATGGGCAGAATATACTCAAAAAGACTATGTTTTGAAAATTGATATACAGATTTAATACAACCCTAATCAAAATCCCACACCAGCATGTTTCTCAGAGCTAGAAAATATTCCTACAATTCATATGGAACCAGAAAAGACCTAGAATAACAAAAGCAATCCTAGATAAAAGAAACAAAGTAGGAGCCATCACCATCTTGGACATGAAAATATATCACAGTGTTCTGATAATATAAACAGCATGGCACTG
>PVIR01003614.1:0-56588 GCA_004026965.1 Petromus typicus
GCAGAGGCAGGAGGATTGTGATGTGAGTTTGAGGCTGAGCTCAGGGCCAGCCTGAACCACAAAGCGAGACCCTGTCTCAAAAACCCTAAAAAAAAAAAAAAAAAAGATTTTAAAATAGAAATATAGTATATATATACATATATATATACACACACATATATATGTATATATATACTATATCAATATAGTATTAGTGTATATATATACATAGTACACTATATATATTAATATTAGTATAGTGTATATAGAGCTCTGTATGAAGAACCTGGATTCAATACTTAGAACCAAAAAACAAAAACAAAATAAGCAAATATAACAATATATTAAATCAAATAAACTTAAATGACTTTTGTGGTAAAATATGAACTTTAAAGGAACAATACACAAACTTACACTTATATTTTCCTATACCAAGTTAATTTTATAGAATGCCCACACCTACATATCTATACATGTAACAGAAATAATGTATATCTAAAATGTACCAATAAGCTCAATAAAATAAATCAAAATAAATAAATGTTGAAGAATTTCTGAGGTGTTATGAATGCATATTAATGTTTGTTAGCTATGTTATTTAATATAAATAATTACATATCTTCAAAATGTCAGAATTTTATTCTAGGATTAATAATTAATGAGAATTAAACAAAATATACCAAATTAATCCCAAATTACTCATTTTTAGTTCAAAATAAACTATATATTTTCATTTGTTCAGTTTAAGGAACAGAAATATCCTGGCAATTGTATAGTAAACTGGTATATTTTCTTATATAATTAATCATGATGTTTCATTATGTTTTTGGAAAAGCCAAATTAAATGACAAAAATAATGGATGATATTTTCTTTTTATTCCAGTGATCCTTGTCAATCTTCATGGCAGGAGGATTGCTGTGATGTGAGTTTGAGGCTGAGCTCAGGGCCAGCCTGAACCACAAAGTGAGACCCTGTCTCAAAAAACCTAAAAAAAAAAAAAAAGGAAGAGTCCACATTCTTGTTCTTTCTCCTAGGCATCCTTAAAAATATCTATAGCAATTTACTGCTGTGACTGTGTATGGAGGATTGTGCACTAAATCATACTTCTGATTATGAGACCTAATTCTGAGATGACACTCATTTCTGTATATTCAAAGCATGATTGTGATCTATAGTCAGAATAAGGATTCGTGGAATATGATAATGAAAGGAGTCTCATCTCTGCCCTCATACAGGGACCAGTGAATTCCTGTGGCAATCCTGGGGTAATTTTCTCAGCTCCAGAATTCCAAGTTTGATAAGAAATACTCAGCACGAGGAAGGTTTCCCATACTAGAGTGATTCTACTTCTCCAATCAGAAAGAAAACCACTTGTCTCCTCTAGAAACATGGGGTTTATATTTCTTAAGTCCATTTTCCAACATTGTCATCCCTGTGTAATATTGCATCGTAGTATCTTACTGAATAGCCTTTGGAAACTTAGAAATGTACTTCATTTTATAATATCTCATAGTTTTGGGAATAAAATAATAATGATGTTATATGTTTCCATAAAATAAGAACATCATTTATGTTCAATGCACAAATAATTTTACTCATCAAATCATTAAAATTTATGTATATGTACACTTATATATGTGTTGATAAATTTCTGTATTCATACACACACATAAACATAAACACACAAACTATATCACATAGTTGTATAAAAGTTTCAGTCACGAGGATATCACATGTCATTGTGGTCTCAGAATTAAATACCTTAGTGACATTGTAGTTTATTTTTTAAATATACATTCTATAATGTCCAGAAAATAACAAAATCTTCCAAGAACCCTTTCTCAGATGGTTTTACTTTCTTATAAATGAATATATATCATATATATGATGTGTATATATGCTTATATGCCAATATAGTGTATACACTAAGAAATATCAGTTCTTAAAATTATTAGCTGTTCAATTCATAATGAACATTATATAGTTCATGGCCATTTTAAAACAAGTAAATTTATGGAGAATTAAAACCACTTTCACTTAAGTAAATGAGTTGAAGGCCAATATCTTATGAAATTGAGAACCTACAAGTTGTTTCTATAACACATTTCTTCTCTAAAAGTATCAATAAAGGACTTATAAATATTGCTTGCTTAGGTAAATAAAATGTTTTAGCCAATGAAATATTTTACAAATCTGAAGATAGTACTAAATATTACTGTCTGATACTCAAACTAACTACAGTTCAGACAAGGAGCTGAAAGTTCATATTTATTATTCACTTCAGTAAAAATGTAACCACAATACTTGGTTCTACATCAGGAACCATTATGGCTATCATAATAACAATGAAAATAAAACAATCTCATTGTTTTTTGCTTTGTTCTATGGACAGGTTTATAATTAATCATCATTTATATTTACATTAAAGCTTTTTATGAAAGAAATCAGAATGATTTTCAAATAATACCACATTAATCATCTCAGCCAGTTGCTCAGAAAGTTATTATCCCAGTTCAATAGATAGAAAAATGATATCACAAAAAGGTCAGATACATATTTACTTGTCCAATATTATAGAAGCAAAGTGAAACAGTTTCCAATCTGAGAAACTCCCTTTCACCTTTCATCTGAGCAGTGAACCAATGCAATATTGGTCCAGGCTGTGGTTTGACCATCAACCTAAAACACTTCAACGTTACCTCTACACTATTATTTTTCCAGATCTATAAACACAGAAAAGAATATCAACTTTTCATCCAGGGTGATCAGATGAAAGAAATAATTAGTTTACAATTCCATTTTAAGTCTTATAGCAACACTTCAAAATTGCTGATATCAATTCAAATTGTGAACCTCAAAGTATTTAATGATGAAATGCATGATGGCCAAATTTAGGATGTAATAAATGGAAAATATTTTTCTGGTTTCATTTGAATGTAAGTATTTAATTAATTTACTTAATTAGTAAATTAAATTATTCTCAATATCTCAAATATGTAGATCTTGAGGACTAAACAAAGAATCAATGATTCAATAATTATTACTTGAGAGACAAGGGAAGAATTCAGAAATCGAGAATAAACATAGACCCAAGAAGTGTTTATGTTTATTTGCTATAAGAATAATTTAACTGGTTTATCTCATACTACTTAATTATAAATGAAGGCAAGTACAAATAATTGCTTATTTCTATGGGAAAATACACAGTGAAACTAAAATAAGTAGGCTTCTTTCCTTAAAAAAAATCTGTGACATGTTTTTCTTTTTGTCTCGTACAGTATTCCAGAATTAGTATCTATAGAGGTTTTTTAACCTTACCATTTTCCTCCTCAATCAAAGCAAGTCATAACTACATTTATATTTAAAACTATGCATTTTCTTACTTAGACCTTAAAGAATGAATTTTCTTAAAGAAACCGACTACATTTAACTTACTTTGAAATATTCAAATATACTGTTAAAATTAATGCACTCCTTCATTTTTGATTTTATGATGATACTGTTATTGAAGTATATAATAAAATTAAATTTCTAAGTTTGCATCAGAAATTTTCAAAATGTAAGTGTTTATTTTAGAATTTTCTATTAAATCCTGTGATTGAAATATTTAGTCTCACTTTTTTCTATTCCAGTGATCTGTGTTTAAAAATAAGGGGCCAGGGATTTAGCTCAGCGGTTCCGTGCCTGCCTATTTCAATCCCTGGTAATGATATACAACAGTGCCAGGCATGGAGACTCACACCCACCAGCAACCAGAACCACATACCACAGTGCTGGGCATGGTGGCCCACACCTGTAATCCCAGCACTTGGGAGGTAGAGGCAGGAGGATTGCTGTAAATTCAAGGCTGAGCTCAGAGCCAGCCTGAACTACCAAAGTAAGATCTTATCTCCAAAATTAATAATAATAATAATAATAATAATACAAGGTATAAGAGGACATATCTTGCTAGATTTATTGAGCATATTCTTACATATCTTGAAGTGTAAGGATTCAGTAAATGATAAAATGTTGGGTGAAATAGCAAGTATAACCTAAGACATGGTGGTACTGGCTCCCCAAATCAAGAAAACACTCACCCAAATTAGGGCACTGAAAGAGAAAAAATTTTACTTTCATGATTTTAAATTAATTTTATTAGTGTCTTTGAAAATATTTGTTTTAGAGACAAATCATACAAACTTAATGTTATGATAGAACTATTTGTATACATATGTAAGTAATCTATACATACATGTGAAACTTTTATGGGCCTCAAATTATATTTGTCTCTGTAATTTCAATATTTTAAAATTAATATTGATATACATATTAAAGAAACTACATATGTAACATTAAGATATTAGGATATTTCCATTTCTAAACATTAATATTAAATTCCATAAGCTCCACCATATATTTACTGATTGATCTGATACATGAGCATCAATTTGTATTCAATACTTTATTCTTTAGGTCATGACTCCTCATAAGTTTTTATAACACATTTCAATGTTTTTAGTATTTCTTCCTTTTCTTACTGTGTCAGCTTTGCTGTCATTTTATTCCATAACCTCACTTATAAATATTATATTTGCTGAAATCAGATACTTTCCATTTAAAAAGGACTCATTTCTCATAGTTACTCCCTTATTTAGACTTTAATTTCAGTGAGAACATTTTAAAAACTCTTAATATTTTTACCTACCATACTGCTTTAAGCAGTTATTCATGTGAAACTCAGTGGTTCTCCTACCATAGGAAATAGTGCACTTCCTCAACTCACAGTTCACAAATCAATGGCTTATCAAAGGCATGAAAAAGTAACCCCATAATTGTTCTCTCCTTTTAAGAACATTGACATTTTATTAAACAAATTCAATAAATTGTGGTTGTTCTGGTACTATAAAAAGCAATTTAAATTTTTAAACTATATTTCACATTACTTTGTACTTTTCTCTTGTCAATAGACACACTAATTTTTCAAAACTCCCAATATCGTGTTTCACTCCACTTTAGGGAATCACAAAGCTCTAGAACCCTGAACTTTCAGATGAGTTACCAAGTGATATTGCTGAGCTAATTCTACAGCGAATGCTGTCTGGAAATGCAACTCTTGAGAAAAAAACAAATTAGATTTTATTGAATGTAGAAGATTTAAAGAAAACTTCTGGAACCACGTGAGGATTACTGCGATACACAAAAGTTGTCCATTATCAAGACCACAGTCAGACCCCTCAGGCTGGTGTTTTATCCGGCAAACAACTATTCATTCTTTATCCATGAGATGTTAATACTAGCTAAGTCTAGAAAGAGATTGGAACCATTTTAGTCAATTTAAAAATGTTTCCTAAATTAGTCATGTGAGACCTTTCTGGCGGCTGTCACTCTTCACTAACTTTTGTGAATTCTAATGAAAATGCGCTTCACAAAGAGATCTGAACTGAGTCAAATACAGCAAGCATTTTCTATAGCAGTCAGAGTTTTAAGTGCTTTCAAACTCCAGTAGGTATTTAGCTGAATTTAAAAGACATGTGCTGTGTGCGCATAAATGTCCTTATGTGTACTCATGGAGATTTGTGTGTGATGTTACATATTTTCTTCTAATATGAAGAAATTGTGCCATCTATACACCCCAATGTACAATAACTCAAGACATTTTTCCTTTTCTCATTGATCATGGATATAAATAGCTCAAGTTTTCCTTCCTCTGTCACTTTGCTCTTCTTAGTTTTGAAAATTACACAGAGACATTTTATGAAGTTTAGAAATGAGCATTTCTTTGAGCTGGAAAGTAGTGTGCTAACAGAATGCACTTGTGTGAGCAATGAGTGAAAGGGAGATGAAATTACTAGTACAATGTCACACCACAACTGACAACACACATAGTCTGTATAGATAACATACTGCAATACTTCGAATATCCACTGAAAAAGTTACATGCTGTAGTTGTGAGATCTTAATAACAAATTTTAGACATAATTATACTTTTACCGGAAGAACCACATTCTTGACTAACAAATCTCAGGAACTCAGACCCAGAATTTTTCCAGTTAATATTTCAAATGATCAAATAATATTGATGAAAACTATTTGTATATTTTCTTTCCTCATTCCCTCATCTTTATGTATATTCATGCATTACATATGCATATATCTTCAAATGCATATATGTACAAACACAGTACAAAAGCACATACCTGCATACATGCATACAAATAAATTATGTGAATATGTAGGGTTTAAATCATAACATTTTTCTGTGATTCAGTGATCAGCCACCTAATAGTTTATTTTCTATACATCTGTGTACTTTAGTAAAATGTTAAACTTAATGATACTGAATCTGTGAAACTTAGAATTCTGTTTCAACATACACTACAGTCCTTGGAAATGTATTTGATATGTGAAAGCATGTCAAAATTCAAGAAGACAAAATAAATTAATATTACATTTTAAATCAGTGGTTTGAGCATGGTCTTATACATTCAATAAATATAATTTTTTTTAGAAATATAACACTTGTTCCATAGCAGTGAAACAAATACTAAAATTCTAAGCTGACAATCACTGTCTTTTACTTTTTGAAGAGTATAACTAAAATATTAAGTTTTGAAAAATATTTTCTATATTACCACCTGTACTGCCATTTTCTTCAAGGCAGCATTATGAGATAGACTCAAATTTCAATTACTTAAAACTTATAATACTTTGGATATAAAATCTCTTTATTGATTACCTCCATTTATTTTAGTATTTTAACAGTTTTTTATTTAAAAAAAGAAAACTAGAAACATTTTCTTTTATCCTGTGCTCATATTGATTATATTGATCAATGTATTTGTTATCCTTAGTTGATAAACGCTAGAAATAAAAGAATTAAAAACTTTTACAAAACTTTATAACTTTGAAAGAAGTATTTTACATGCACAATAATGTAATGCCATATCTCTACAGCACTTTTTAAGAGAAAATTATGGATGACCACAAGTATTTTCAAAAATAAATACTTTCAACTTTCTCTGTTTTTCACTAACATTTTACCACAGTTTAGGCAAAGCTGTGTCCTGCTGATTTTATTTTTTTCTGAATAGTTATTAAAATTAAACTATATAATTCAGTTGAACCTAGCATCCTGATCCACTCAAAGTATGAGGACTCATATGTATCTATTTGCTCCATTTATCACATATAATTTCCTTTCTATTTACATAGTTCTCTTTGTAGATGAGAAATTTCGTTAGTTCTTTCATTTTATTAATATGATATGTGCAAATGGGTCTCTTAAAATCATAATTTGAAAAATTTAGAGCTAAACTAATTTAATTGAAAATTTCAATGGTATTTGTGTATTTTCTTACAGATGTCCTTCTAAAAAAGAACCTTAACATTTTTCTTTTACTTAAGAGAAACTGAAAAAATGAATATTTTAACTATATATAGGTCATGATAACTGAATATAGAATTCAGTGGAAAGTGTTATTTTTAATTTAAAGCACAATTTATTCAAGGAAATATCTTATAAATTAATGTTTGTTGCTAACACTCATGGCTTCATTCAGAGAGTTTGGTATTTGAAATTAAAATGTAACTTACCTCACAAAGTTGGTTATAAGTATGTTAAAAGTTCTGTAGCTTATAAACTTTTAATGTATAAGATTAGTCACAGAAGATCAACCTCAACTTTAACCACATTTACTCTTCCTGTTCTTAAAAATTAGTAGAGTTGGAAAATTATTTTCTTTCTTGGATCCACTATGTAGAAGCATCTTCTCTAAGGGAATGTATCGAAAGAGGACAATATTCAAGTTGGACATATTTCAAGAGGACATACTTCAAGTTGAAAATTAGAGAAGGGACAACTGGCAGTTTCCTTACAGGTAACTTCTTAGCTGGAATTTGCTCATTTTTATATCCACATATAACTATAATATACTTAACATACTGTTGAAAAGGAATGGTACCTGCACTGATTTTTTTCTTTCATGTTTATATTTCAAAACAAGTGACTATTCATTTAAATGTAGTTTTATTACACTTTATTACCTTCTCAAATACAGGCAATAATGTGCAATGGACAGTTTACCATCTTCCACTTTGTAAGATATGGATCTGTTGCAGTAGCTAGCATTTCGATGCAACAGCACCATTACTATATTTAATTAAATTATTCCTTATTTCCTACCTCACAAGACGCATTCCCATCAATGACTGTGAATTTCATGTCCTTATTCCCCATTCATATAACATACATGGCAGCAAGATGTGTTTTCAGACACACAGGTTATTAGGGAATACATTTTTAAATTGTTAATTTGTCGTTATCATTATGGTGACCAAGATTCTTGAAGGAGTAATCTGTTTAAATTAAGATTTCTGGAGAAGTTTTAGAGTCTTGATTTCAAGTTCCAGTTCTTTAATGATCTTCTTGGTGATTCTTGTAAATAAAAACCACCATTCTATTATAATCGTCAACAAATGAACGAATAAACCTACATTTTTCTTTGTCTTACATTGCTCACTTTTAAAAAATATAAACTTTCAAAACTCAAAATAAATAAATGTGTGATTCTTATATTCATATATATCAATGTAGGCCTGCAAGAAAAACATCAACCCTTGATAAACTTTTTATAGAAATATTTTATTCTCTTTATTTTTAAGGGTAATTGCTCATACAAGTTTCTTTCAGGGATTTAGTATCTGGGATTTTTGATTCTTATTTTCATTGACACACCAGAAAGAAAGACAGAGGAAAGAAAGGAGAGAGGAGAGAGAAGAGAGGAGAGAGAGAGAGAGAGAATAAACTCTGAAGAACAATTCAGTACTGCAAATTGTACTGAGTTGGAAATTTTTTCAAATTCAGTAGTTTGTCTGAAAACATTTTCATTAACATGTGCATGTAGGATTATGAAAAAATTGGGATAGATATTATCAAAGATCAAATTATATTTTCCAGCTGTTATAACTAACATTAGAAAGGGCAACGTCATTAAATGCTCATTTAAACTCTCTTCTGAAAAAGTCATCAACTAAAATCAAATACTAAAAGAGAATATTGCCAGAACCCAACCTCTCTTCACTAGTTTATTTCAGCAATAAGGCCTTGGAAGCCACAGTCTTTGCACATCATGATCAGTTTCTCCAGTAAAAGAACAATTTACATCCAGCATTACTTATTGACAAGTTGCAAGTCCGTGACTATTATTCTACCCATTAACATGTTCCTATTAGTGACCTTTAAAATTAAATAACCAGAAAATGGGATCAAAATTATTTTCATATAAACAAGAATAGTATAACATGAAATGCATACCTTCATTTAGACTATTACAGAAAGAGAGAATACCCAGAACAAACCTTACTCCTTTTATTTATAAATACTTGCATTGCTTAATTTCCCATAAGGTTCAGAAGAATACATGTCATTTCTTTCAGGGATGACAGCAAATCTGACAAACAGTACCTGTTACGCCTGTCATTATGATATTGCCAAATCATCCACAACATCATGACCTGATATGAGTTACCAGGAACAGAGCCAAAACATGAAATTTGAATTTCATTCAGATTACACACAAAACAGCCAGCACTCAAAAAGCCATAGAAAAGCGATCCATGTCCCAGCAATTTAAAGAAAGATGAAAAGAAAGAAGGAAGCATGGAAGAAAAGAAGGAAGGAAGGAAGGAAGGAGGGAAGGAAAGGTAGGAAGGGTGGAAGGCAGGCAGGCAAGAAGGGCAGGAGACAGGGAGGGAGGGGAGGAGAGAAGAAGTCAGTCCTTAAAAGCTTGATACAATTACACAGTGGGCCTCTGACATTCTCTATGCTGGTAAATAGCTAAATGACAAATGACATGGCTGTGAGATCCCTGTTGCATGCTTTAATCAAAACTAAAATTTTACAACAAAATCAGTGACTGAGTTAATTGCTCTTTGGTTTAAAATCTTTGTTACCTTCTGGAATATTGGTAAACTCACTTTGTTTTTAAATTAAGCTGGCCCTTCCTTTACTCCATTACAAAAATCAAACACCTAGAACCAGACAAAAATTTTAGAATGAAAAGTTTTGTGTGTATGCATTTTTTAAGTCCAACCCCTGTATACAAACTGTTAAAAAAAAAAAAAGCAGGTGTTGTAACATAGTGCTTTATTACAACTTAATCTCATCCTTGAATGAACTTCCTTCAATTTCCAACCATTAAAAAAAAAAAAGCAGTCAATTTTCTGGTAGTTGTAATTTAATTAAGTAACCTTTCACACCGAGAAAAACCCAAAAGCAAAAGGGTCATTAATCTGGCTAGTGATTAGAGACACCTCTAGAGCTTCAAACATTTACCTCTCCTTCCCCGCAGTAGAAATGCTTTTAGGAGGATCATGGTTCATACCTCACATTCCCTGGAGCCAGAGATGGTATATGTGCAGGGCCCAGATCCATTAACCGATATATCCATGGTCTCAGAGTTTGTCGGCTTGTAGTCCACATAATACTCCTGTAAAGGGGAATTCATTTGTCTCTCAGACTCTCTGGCCTTTTTCCTCCGCCTCTTCATGAGAGAGTGCTGCTGCAGTTGCTTCATGCTAGCTGGATAGCGTTTCCAAGACACATAGATCACCAAGAGGATCATGGCCACCGAGAGAAAGAGAGCCACACTCCCGGCAATGATTTTGTGGAAGGAAACGTGCTCGTACTCTTGGTCTGTGCCGGGAATGTGAAACCCCGGGGAAGGGCTTGGTGTCTCAAGGGTGGCCTGAGAGGCATCAGGTTTATAGAAGGTGGGTTGAGGGAATATCAGAGGTTTCTGAGGCGTTTGGGGCGCCGGGTGTGACCTCTCCGTATTGACCACCTGGACTTCGGAACAGAGGTTGTACGTTTCCACTGCATCGCTCACCTTTTCACCCTGGATGTTCTTAGGTCCCGCACATATCATGTTGCCCTCCTTATTTCCTTTGAAATTCTTCAGCCAGTAAAACAGAGGACAGATGCTCCGGCTGCATTCCCACATATTTCCAGACAGGGTGATGGATATGAGTGATATCCATGCATTGACAGTTTCCTGGGAGATGTTGGTGAGCTTGTTGGAATCCAAATTCAGTTTTTGCAAATTGGGGAGGCATTTAAATGTGCCCGCCTCGATCCCTTGGATGTCGTTCCCTGATAAATCCAAGTTGTGTAAGGAACTCCAGGTCCATGTCAAGCCTTGGCTAATGGAGCGAATCCTGTTCCACTGTAAGAAAATAGAACGAAGGTTGAAGAGACGTGGGAAATGAGCAAAGTTGATCTTGGAAAACTGGTTGTGTTCCAGGTGGAGCTCCTTTAATTTCAAGAGGCCAGCAAATGCGTTTCGAGATAAGCTCCGGAGACGATTGTAACCCAAATCCAAAAAGTCAAGATTCCGACAGTCTTGAAAAACTCTTATGGGAACTGTCTTTAGGGAGTTAGACCTCAGGTGCAAAATTATGAGTTTCCGAAGGCCTTTGAATTGTTCCACCTGCAGCGTCTGAAGTTTATTGTAGGACAGGTCCAGATTGCGGAGATTGGGAACTGGGTGAAACGTTTTATTGTGCAGATAGGTAATTTTGTTGGAGCTTAGAATTAATTCTTTCAGTCGACGGATCCCTTGAAATGCATCTTCATCCACGGAGCTAATGTAATTATGGTCAAGATAAAGCCATATAAGTTGGTTAAGGCCGGCAAACTGACTGGATTTGAGCTTCTGAATACTGTTGAACCTTAGCGATAAGCCATGGGATCCTCCAGAAATGTTCTCGGGAATATCTGCAAAAGCGTGAGACTCACAGTACACAATTTTGCCATCACATCTGCAGTTCTTCGGGCAGGCTCTCTGAGCCCCCGTGAGCGTCACAAGCAGCAGTGTTGGAAGGAGCACCGGAACCACACTCATGCCTTTCAGCTGCGTGATCACACAGAAACCTATGGGATGAAAAGAAAGACAGGTGCATATTGTGAAGCTGTTAAGATACACAGCCAGCAGCTAACTGTGTCAGGGGCACTGGGTCTAATGCAGTCGTGGGACTGTTGATTCGGGAACACACTCAACATTGAGGCATTCTTTTCTTCAGTGTGGCATGATTGTAGTTTGGGTTTCGTTCTCATTTACTTGACCACCGAATCCACACAGGGCTGTTGAACCAAGAAAACCTTGTCCAAGTTATAGGAGTCTCTGAAGTGACTCTCAACAATCAAGCACACAGAGCCTTCCCTTTCACCAAACGCTGCTGACATTTTAATAACAATAATATTTGGCTAGTCACTGTGTTCGGAAACAGTACGGAAAGGAAATATGCTACCTCTTCTGAGAAGGAAGAAACTATGACTTAAGAAACAGACACTCAGGCATCTCTACTAGTTGATCAAATGGGATGTGATATAGAAAAGTGCTTCAGGGAGCTGTCAAGGTAACCCAAGTTTGTCCTGCCTGAGATCCTGTGCTTCTTGCATAATGGGACGGCATGATACGAGCTCTGAAAATGGCATTGGGACTAATATAGGCAGCCCGTGAAGCCCCGTGTGCAGACTGCTAACAGTGTGTTCCTCTCGGTTTCATAATCACCATCTATTGCTGTGCACTAGGCTTCTGTGCCCAGGACACGTGAGCTAAGAAGCATAGCCACCCTCCTCAGAAAACATTCTCAAGTTAAGACTGCCCACTTCTTCTAAATATTCCAGAAAATGCAAAGCAGTCTTGTGTATCAGTTTGCTGTTGTTTTTCTCATACATGCTCTTACAAATTCCAGAGCTAAGCAAGGAAAGAAACAGAAGACTATGAACCCCCACCCCAGCATCCCAACCTGTTCAAATTTCTCATTCACTTTTTTTTCTCCCCGCCTCCATCAACTTCAGAAAGCCTGCAAAGTTGCAGCCTACTGGCACTTATGCTGCATTTCCAAGTCACTGCATGTGAAGGGACTTCTTTCCTCTGCGAACAGTACATTTATTATTTCTTAATTGTAGGGGGGAAAAAACACTACCGTATACTGCAGTTTTCCTTTTTTCTTTAATATTCATATTTTTAACCAAAAGGTAATCAGCCAAAGCCCTAATCTAAAAACACTCTTTCGCAGTCAAGTTTTTTTTCTCTCTTTTTTCTTTTGCATTCTTTTTTTTCCCTTAATTTAAAACTCGATCTTGCTCTCTGTCCTTTTGCCAGTTACAGACTCATTGAAATACATTCCAGCTCTCGCAGACAGGAGAAGGGGGGGGGGGAGAAGCCAGTCACACTTGAAAAAATAAGACTGGCAAATGACTGCTGGAAATTTGGAAGCTGTGCTCAGAATCCAGCTTCAAAAATAGAACAAGTCCTGGGCGATCTCTCCGAAGTAAGGACCCCACCCCTAGCACTCCCAGGAAAGTGTTAACAACCTTCCTGACAGCAACCACAGAGACAAGCGTGGCTAATATTATCAAGAAACAGAAACAAACACAGTATTTACCTCATGCTCAATTCCCAATCTGTGGACACGCCGACGGCAGTGACAGTCTTAAAGATATTTCTCTAGAGTCTGTTTAAGTCCATATTATGCATGTATGGATTTTAAAAAAACACTGCAAAAAGGAAAATGATCTAAAAATATAATAGCAACTATACTGAGTCAATTGGCAAACTCAGAGGCTGCTTTTTGCCTGTTTCCTTGTCTTTTATCAGCTAATGCCATGGCTAAGGACAGGAAGGAGAGAGGATCAGCTTTGCTGAGAAGGAAACAACAAAAGTTCACTTACCCATCCTTTGTCATCCAAAAACGTCTCCCCCCTCTCTCAGCGATCTTCTTATTTGGTCTCCTGTGCTGAAACCACCGCCACCTTCATGACACAGTGCAGCTGTCATTCACACCGTCCTCATCCCGCATGGGCGCGAGTAACCCCATACAAACTTCCCCGGAGAGGACAAGCAGAAATATATGCACATATATATTGGGGGAAAAAATCAGCACAGGGTGGCAGGAAGGGGCAGAGAGGAGGAATCCGTCTGGGGGCGGGGGTCTCTAGGCTCTGAAGACCATTGTATAATTCACCAGAGACCCATCAGCAGTAATTGGCAGTCTATGCAAAGAGCGACAGCCCATCGCCGAGGTAACCAACTTCTCTGTATAAAGACAGGAGCAACAGAAAAATCTTCAGAATACCTGGCATTCCTTATTTGGCTGGCTTTTGCCATTCCCAGATCAAGCAATTCATCCTCTGGCTTTTCAGTTCTTGAAGCTAGGAGGCCTCCTGTGCTGTAGGAGACCCCAGTTTAAAAGCTATGCAGGCTAGGTTTATCCATTTAGCTGGTCAGGTTTAAAGTGTTTTGTAGCTGTGCTGAGAGGCAGCCCTTGTCTAATTCAGAAGGCTTTCCAGAGACTGATGAGGCTCAGAGCTTGTTGGTGCTAATGCTTGAGTTTGTGATACACTGAGTGCCCTCCGCTGGAGAAAACAGATTGCACATTAAAGACGGGAACAAGTGAGCTTGTCAGTGCTGTGCAGCCTTCCCTTGCTCAGAAAGGGAAATTAAAGGCGCAGGATCACATTTTTCTCTCTCCAATGATATAAATTATGAAAGGTTTATGCCAAAGGGTTCCTCTAGCGCTAGTATATATTAAGTACAATACTTCTCGGTTATGCAAAGAATACATTGTAAAACTTGCCTTGACCTGATGAAAATTTTTTAGCACGTTACAGGTGATTTGTCATGATTTTAGTGGCAGCAATAATTGGAGTTTTTAAAATACACTTTTACTACTGGTTTGTATTTATCTCCACACTTTAAGCTAATCACATATGGAAGTGATCTTACTCAGGTGGAAAATGAAATCTGGCCTATATTAATCATGGTGACCTTTTTATCAAATTAAGGCAAATCTTTAAATCCTTAGCCTTTGAAAGTAGCACACCTGAGGAGAGCTCCATTCCCCATTTTGTTGAACAGCCTGGAACATGACTTCAAAAAAATTTACATTTGTCATCTTAAGGCATTTATCATCTCTATTATTTTACAGACTGTGAAGACAACTAAGGCAGAGGAAGTAAAGCAAAAGTAGTAGTCCTGCTATATGTTCTTAATGCCGGCACTTTTCTTAAACTCGTGCACATTTATAACATAAATCACACAGTGTAATGTCTAATAGTAGAGAGACAAATGCCCTTCAGTTCTACACTTTTGTAGTATTTCTCTAGAATTTATCTCATTCCTCTAGAATAAAGACTAATGAACTTATAAAATATCTGAGGTAATGAAATTGTAAATATTCATATCCTTTCCTTAAACTTGTACTGCATGCTTAAAAGTATAATTTACTGTTTCTATTTTGTTCTTTATGATTGTTTATTTATTTCTTAATACTCAGGCAGATTAACAGCTCTGAGAATAATTCAGGAGAAAGGACTAATATAATTCAGAGAAAGACTGCTAGGTAAGAATCCTAACCTAATTTAGCAGATATGAGAACTGTAAATGGATTTTACATAAGTATCTAGAATTGCTGTGGATCCTTGAAAAAGTATATTTCTAAAATTATCCTGGTTTTATATTATTTGCCAAAATATTAATAATTAAAAAGGGTTTATCATGTGAATAACACACATAATTTGACTCAGATTTATGAGCAAGCAGTCACAGTGAATTGTCTAATTACTGAGAATTCTCTAAGAACTGAAAGGGATAATATGTCCCTCAAATATATCCTTTTCTCATTAACTGATACCTGAATTTTTATTTTAGAAATGTGTGCCTTTGGCTTACAGCTTAATACCTATTAAAATGCAAATGTACACCACAAGAGGCAATATTATTGTGTTTACCAAAAGAAAATAAATCAATATAAATGATACACACACAATTTGTTCAAAGCAGAGCAGTTTACATAGAACTAGATAGATCATTCTATGATGGATAATTAATTAAGAAAATAAGATAAAGTCTTTAAAAGTACACACGCTGCCCTTAAACTTGACAATGAAGTTTAATATTAGCTGACAGGAAATTACAACTGCCATTTACATAGTTAGAGCTCAGAGGGAGACAATTCAAGTGGCAGAGGAAGATGAGCGCAGTCAGTTTCTCCACAGATTTTCAGTTGCACAGGGGCAAAATAAAATATTCAGAGCAGATTTGCTTAGAAGAGGGAATTGGGATCTATTTGATTTCATCTCTTATGAGTTATTTTGGTCTGTGTTTTCTAATTTCTAAATATAATGAATATGTAGTAGGCGTGATATTTATCTAGTCACATACGGGTATGAAATTTCTTTTGTTTGCAAGATAAGAGAACAGCTTTTGATAGTAGATTAGCATAACTTCAAGATGGAATCCATATTTTTGGCATAGTAATTGACTAAATGGACATTTTGTTTAAAGTATCAAGATGTGAAAGATACTGCATTCCAAAGTAGGTACCCAATTTAACCATAATTTTCTGACAGACAAATCCAAATTCAGTTACAGATATCTTGAATACTGTCTGAAGTTAGAGTACAGTCAAAAGCCAAAGTGTGATAAAGGAGTTTGTGCAGCAGTTTGTTTGTTGAAAGCTCTTCTATAACTTTGCACATATATATAAATGAGCACACCCTCTTTTCCCAGGAGGAGTGGTAGGTAAATCAGGTCAGCTTCATGGAGAAGGAGCCGCTGTAGTCTCCTCAAAGTGCCTCAACAGTGAGCCCAGCAGGCTGGGATGGTGTTGATTCCTGTTGGGGAAATCCAAAAGAAAATAACTTGATTTTCCAGAACAAAGGAGAAAGTGAGCGTTGTAATGTAGCTGGCTTTCACTTTTAAAATCAGTCTAGGAAGAAATATGTAGATAGAAGAGAACTTGGGTATATGAGAAGTCAGCTTACAGTTATTTTAAATCTTTATGAGAAACTCAACAGGAAGAGACTGACACCCAGCTAAAACAAGCAGGCAAATCCACAGAAAAACAAAGTGCAGACAGGCCTCAGAAAAATAAATCCAGAAAAATCCATCCCATTTGTCAATTATTGTTCATGGAAGTGCATCCACACACTCATAAAAACAGAACAAAATCTTAGCACAGCTCTTGCGTGCAGAGATCACAAATCCTTCTTACAATAGTTGCAGTCAACTCAGAAGTTTTGGGGGAAGGTCACAGGTAGCAGTTGGAAAGTACACAGGAGTGAAGCAAGTTTAACTTCATACTTCCTCTTTTTTCCTTTGCAGCAAATGGTCCCATGAAATTGGTCCTACGTGATACCTAGGAGAAAATCTTTATAGAAAGTACAAGGTACTTCATAGGACAGTGGACCTACCGCTTTATTTACTGAATTAACACTGAATGAACTTAGAAGATGAGGAGAGTTTCTGTTGCTTCAAAGAGTATTCATTGACCCCAGCTGGGTAATTTGAAATTCACTGTAACAGGAATATTTACAATGCAAGCATCAGCAAAGGCTATAAATTAAGATGTGATTTATTGTTTTGTTGTGTATTTAGAAGAGAATGGGATGGAGAAGAAAATATTGAACAATGTAAGCACATACTGTGTCTATAGTTTTTTTTTAATTGCCTATACTACAAAAAATGAGAAATATTAGAATTTATCATAGTTGAGGAACTGTCATTGCTGTTTTTCATAAATAAATAATCTTTAACATATATTTCCATCATTCCACTTCTATGTTCTCATTAATGAAATACAATATTCATGTTGAAATTATTTCTGTCTGGCCAACTGGTAAGCACCTCTGGTCTACATATGTATTGCACTAATAATGAACTACTTTTGACAAATAAACTCTAATAATGCTCTGATTTGGGGAACCCATCTTCATTCTATCTCAGATTCAGAGAAATATTAAGAAAGAATATAACTGAAGCATATATTGAATGTAAGAATATAAGGTTTCTTTTCATTTCTGACACTTTCATGCTTCAGTTTTCTTCTTCATGATAAAATCTTCCAATATCCAAACCATTGAGATATTTCTTCATGTTATAATTAACGCCACTTTAATAGCACCATGTAAGTTTTTCTGTCTTGTACACCAACACTTTACAAATAACTATAGATACTAAAATGAGTGGTAAAAATATACCATTAATCAAGAAAGCTGGCAGCCGTCAATCATTAAATCAAGTAACCAATTGCACTTCTCACAATCACTGCTATTTTCAGTCCTTTGCTTTTTTGTTTCTTCTTTCCAATCCTGGGGATCGAACTCAGGACCTTGTGCTTGTGAAGCAGACATGATGTCACTGAGCAAAATCCCCAAACTTTTGCTTCTTTTTAAAAATATTATTTTTTGCCCAAAATTATAAATTAAAAATCAGTTTCAGGAAGCAAACTTAAGTTTACTAATAAAAGAAATCTCAACTCAAATTGATGGAAATGAAAATGAAAAAAATATTTTATCTTCCATAAATAAAAATTTCCTTGTAAGATTTAACTTAATCTAGTGAGTAAATATATCATAAATATCCAGTAAATTTATCATGAATATCCAATTTCTAACATATATTTGAATTGCAATAGAGTTGCATGTTATTTATTCCAACATAACTCTAAAAAACTTAATCTTATTTATATTTATATTAAAAAATGGATAAACATTTCATTACATGCAATACCTTCTCTACCCCCACTACCCATTTTTTTTCTTCCTTAAATTATTTTCCAAGTCCAAATAAATGAGATTCCATGGGTCTTTACTCACTGGTTTGGTGTGAGCCTTCCTATTAGGCTGAATACGGGAAAAAATAATGTATACATCCTTCCAATGTAAACTCATTAAAAGTGGCTACCCTGCCAAAGCACACCTGGCCTCAATGTATGTGCCATGTGACTAATCTTTGCCAAAAGATTGTATAGAATTGAGATGTATCACAACCAAGCCAGTGTCCTGAAAGAAAAAGAGAACCAAAGAGAATTTTTCTTCTTTTTGCTAAAATCCAGTGACTTAATATGCTATTAAACTACTAGAATTCTGGGGATTATGATGTGAACAGTACACATGCTGTAAAAGATATTGATGGATATTGGGGAAAAAATACATGCACCATACAACAAATAGTAAGCCAAGTGAGCATACAGACAAAAACAACAAAACACCAAAAACAAGTGAAATAACGGACATATAGAACACAACAACCTCCTTTGGTTTTTCTTTGCTCTTGCTTTACTATGGAATCAGGTTTGCAAGGTCACCTCTATCTTTCTTTACTCTCAACATTTAAAAATCTCCCTCTGCTGCTTTATTAGATATTCCCAAATCTCCTCAACTTTATTCTTTTCATGGGAAAAAAAAAAAAACCATAATATTGAGTCTGTGCTTTCTCCCTCTCACATACACTCTAACACATAAACATACACACTCTACAAACCCCACCGGATATGCATGCACTGAAAAATAATCTCCTTACCAAGAAATGTTTTAATTATGTACATAAATTTTTTTGTCCTTAAAGAGCAATCTTGCACCATTTATAATTTCTTCCCCATTTTCACCCTTTTAAGTTTGTCATAATCATTTGTCAGCATTTCATTTCTGATAGTGATACTTGGGATGTTAAAAATTAAAGAAAAATTATATTTTATCATGTGTTCAACTTAATTTAGAAATCTTGATATTTAAAACATTTCATTTTATCTGTATGTTAATTAAGATAATGTCTATATTATTTATGTAGTTACAGCAAAAACTGCTGAAATACAGACACATAAAAATAGACTCAGGGGCTGAGAAATTTAGCTCAGTGGTTCCAGCACCTATCTTGCAAGCTCAAGGGCCTGAATTCTATCCCTGGTAACCACATACAACAATGACGGGTGTGGGGACTCATACCCACCAGCAATCAGAACCGCATATAATAGTATCGGGTATGGTGGTTCACGCCTGTAATCTCAGCACTCAGGAGACAGAGGCAGGAGGATTGCTTTGAGTTTAAGGATGAGCTCAGGGTCAGCCTGAACTACAAAAATTGAGATGCTGTCTCAAAAATAAAGAAATAAATAAAGAAATAAATAAAATGGACTCAGTATCATTTACTCAGTGAAGTTTTGTTATATAATACAATAATCATATATGCAAGTTAATGAATTGATAAAAATAATGTATGTGTGACTTTCTAGTTTTAGAATGTCACACATGTGACACATGTCTAGTTTTAGAATTATGCAATTAATACTATAAAAATTTATACTAATTTTATACTGACGACTCCACGCACTGTTCATAAGTGTAGTATAAGAAATACTGATAAAAATTACAAAATCAACTTTAAAAAGATACACAAATAAAGTTAGCTTTAATAACTTTTTGCAAAATTTAACAAACAGATAATATTAAAGCTGGATAAAAATTTCAATTCTTGAGCAATGATATATTTGTTTACATAACAAACCTTTGTATATTATTACCAACATTTCATCCCATAGAACTATCTTTATCAAGAAGAAACTCTTAGCTCACTTATGAATAACTATTTACTAGCCACCAATACACACTGTATTCATACAATATTATATCTTCAAATGCAAATTAAAATAGTTATTTGATTATATGTGTATATATTACATATCTTGATTCACAGAAAGTTTCTTAGACTGTTAACTTAGTGTTTATATTATAGTATCTTTCAAAATAAAAAGATAGTATCCAAATATATACAGTGTATTATTACTAGGAAAGATAAAGTCCAAAAACATGTATTTAAGACATAATATTTTACTGAAATGTGATATATCAATAAAATGTTTGTATCCACTTGTGTCCACTGAAATATGAAAATAATTATCACAACAATTGTAAAAATGGATAGCAAAATGATATTAATTTTAATGACTTGAATCCTGTATAAATTTATATTCATACAAACAGTAACCATAACATTAAAATAGTCATTTAACTTATAAATATTTTAATAATTTCTATATGGTTGATTTCTCTGTATAACACCAATGAATCTGAAAGATAGTGTCCAGAGAAACATTTTCACCCTGGATTATAAAATAATTATTTTCAGATATTGCAAATCCAAGTTTCTGACTTAATCATAGAAAGATCTAGAGTATTTTGTGAATGGCATTAGATTAGATATATTTCCTGATTTACACATCTATTTACACATTTAGTGGAGGAGAATATTTAGAACAGGTATTTTACTTTCTTGTCTTGTTTATCTACCCAAACCAGGCTGATAAACTTTCTTAGCTGGTACTTAGTAGGTTTGTCTTATCATCTGTAAGTAAGGAGATGGTGACAGAAATTTATATAGTTTGAGGATTAATTAAATAATGATAAAAATATATAAAGACTAAGATAAGGCTTAGTGTTGATATATGCTTGTCAGTAATTTTATGTTTTTACAGTAAAAAAGTATAGGAGCATAAATATGCATTTTCTGTATAGTGTCCTGTTATAACTAGAAACTATACTTGATAATTGTTATCATGCTGCTGGTGTTGATTGCTTTTGCCTTCCTTGTGTATTTTACAATATGTCTTCTATAAAAAAATTGTACACTTTTTCATCAGATAATTATATTCATTATATAATATGGTATTGCTTGCTTACATTTGTCCTCTAAGAAGTACTATCATTGGGGTTTTGATTGAAATAGTCTAATCAAGTATTCATTAGATAACATTGGAAGTCATAAATAACACGAAATTAGTTTTATATACTTTTTATTACGAGTACTTTTTTTCTAATGAAAGCAAAATTATATTATGAAAAACAATGAAATAAAAAGGACATGGGTTTGAATTCTCATATGTCTTTAGTGTTCCTGCGTGTGACACCATGTGTTGGGTGGGAAATGACATTACTAATCAAAACTGTCCTGTGTTGATTGACATGAAAATGTTGATGATTCATAACTCATGTTGCTTAAATGTAGAGGAATGAAAAGAATATGTAATTTTGGGGCCAGAGATTTAGCTCAGTGGTTCTGGGCACCTTTCTTGCAAGCCCAAGTAGCCACATATGACACTGGGTGTGGAGACTCATACCCGCCAGCAATCAGTACCACTTACCACAGTACTCGGTGTGGTGGTCCATGCCTGTCAACCCAGCACTTGGAAGGCAGAGGGAGAAGGATTGTTTTGAGTTTGAAGCTTACCTCAGGGCCTGCCTGAACTACAAAGCGAGACCCTGCCTCAAAAAAAAAAAAAAGAATATATAATTTCTATGATAGATTGACAATTATATGCATATACCCTCACATCAGCATCATTTAATGCATAATTATTTTGATAGATTTAATGATATTTGGTAGAAATTATACATAATTGAGCTCTTTTTTTACTTGAAAAATTCACCTTTAGTTTCTTTTATATTGCATATTCTTGTATAACTATCAGCACATCATCTCAAGTCTTTTAGTCATTGCATCTTGTTTTATTTGCTTTGACACCATGGCTGTGTTTATGATACAAGCTACCATGAGCAAAACGGATTACCAACATCACATATTATTGTTTTTCTCCACATGAGAAAATTAGATTATATCAGATCCTTATAGTTTTCCCTTATGTTCTGAGTTAATTCATATAAATATATATGAATATATATAATATATATAGTATTATGTCAATATGGAGGAAAATTAAAGGTCATTCTGTTTCTTATTTCCCTGTTCTTATGAATCATAACAAAACTGAATATCTAATGATCTGTTTCAGGTTACTAAAAATCCCTACATTTTATATACAATGCAAAAATAATAAAGAAAATGTTAGAAAATCACTTTCTAATAAATTAAAATATATTAAAATTTCACCTTGTTGCATTAAAGTATAAGTCCATTCATACTGCCACAAATTTTCCCTTTATTTTGTTCAAAGAAAAGTTTTAGTGAAAAGTAAATAAATAAATAAAATTAAATATAGAATGAAATGAAACACAAAATCAACCTGAAGTTGATTTTATGTGCAACATTGCAGCCACTTTAGAGTTTTTAGATCATCTTTTCAGACTAGTCAGATTAGTTGATATCCCAAGATCTCAAATGATCCTGTCTCTCTCATATGCAGCAGTAGGAATGAACTTAATAGCATTAATAGTGAGTAAACCAAAGGAGCATCTTTCTCTGACAGAGTAGATTTTACTCTGTTCTGCAGGTGGATATATTACACAGCAGCATGCTTATCACAGTACCACTCATCTGTCCTGGTTTTAAGAAATAACAAATTATTAAAATGGAAATAAGAACTTTATCTAGGTATTATTGTGAAACACTCAGGTCCCATCTGAAAATAATTCTGTATTAGAAACAGTGACTTCTGAGATGCATGTAAATAACTGGGCATTCACACACACACACACACACACACACACACACACACACACACACACACACATATATATATATATATATATATACACATACACACACACGTACTTAATTATCTTGTGCAGTTTTTATCTAGCATAAATTATGCCCCACAAAAATATAGCAGTGCTTAAAATATTTTGATCCAACATTCTTCAGATTATAATTAGTCAATAAATTCATGGGCCGGGGAGTTAGCTCAGTGGTTCTGGCGCCTGTCTTGCAAGCGCAAGGGCCCAGGTTTGATCCCCTGGTTAACCACATACAATATTGGGTGTGGAGACTCACACCCAGCAGCAACCAGTACCACAAACCACAGTGGCGGGTGTGGTGACTCACACCTGTAATCCCAGCACTCGGAAGGCAGAGGCAGGAGGATTGCTGTGATGTGAGTTGGAGGCTGAGCTCAGCCTGAACCACAAAGTGAGACCCTGTCTCAAAAAAAAAAAAATAAAAATAAATAAATAAATAAATAAATAAAATAAAAAATAATAAATAAATAAATAAATAAATAAAAATTCATGAAATCCCTTAAATAAGTCGACAGTAATGAAAGTTACTGAGTAAACTGAAAGCAACTGTCATGACATCGTGAGATTTGGGGGCTTTAGTGTTATCTCGCTACTAGTTTTCTGTTGTTACACAGCTCGGCGTCAGTTTGACACCCAAGTCTAACCCACTGTAGGCAGGTAATCAGAATTGGTCTGTAGGGCATGGTATAAGTGCCTGAATCAGTATCACGTGTCTTTTCTGCAAGAAGGAAAGTGAGGCATGTAGTTAGGGTCTAGTTACTGATGATGTCTACCAACTGATAAAGAGCCCAGATGCCGAGGTGACCACTAGCCAGCTGCAAAAGAGAATTAGAGACATGTGTCTTGATGGCCCCTATGCACATTATCATATGCTTAAAGCTTCATCCATGTACACTGAATCTCATGAATTTCCTTAGTTACTGAGGAATGATGGGAAAATTCATATACAACTCAAAATTAAAAATAAGAGTGTGTTTGAGAGTTTTACCTAACCTGTTTTGCAGTAGGTTTAGAGTGTCTGTTTTAATATTTAGGTCTCTTATCTGCTTTGATTTTAGCTTGGTACACGGTGAAAGAGTTAGATCTAGTTTTAGTCTTTGGCAAGTTAAAGCCCAGTTTTTCCAGCATCTTTTGTTAAAGAGGCTATCTTTCCTCTATTGAGGACTTTTGGCTCCTTTGTCAAAGATGAGGTGGCTCAGTGTATCTGGAGTAGTTTCTGGATCTTCTAGTCTACTCCATTGATCCTTGGGTCTGTTACTTTGCCAGTACCACTCAGTTTTTCTCACAGTGGCTTTATAGTATAGTTTCAGGTTCAGAGTTGTGATACCCCCTACCATGTCCCTGTTGCTTAGAACTGCTTTGGCTATTCTAGGTCTTTTTTGGTTTCAGATGAACCTTTGAATTTTTTTCTCTAGATTTGTGAAATATGCTGTTGGGATTTCAATTGGTATTGCGTTGAATGTGTAGAGTAGTTTTGGGAGTATAGCCATTTTGACAATATTGGTTCTTCCTACCCAGGAGCAAGGTATGTCTTTCCATTTTTTGATATTGTCTTCTATCTCTTTTTTCAGAGTGCTATAGTTTTCAGAGTAGAGGTCTTTCACCTCCTTTGTTAGATTGATTCCTAGGTATTTTATTTTTTGGGATGCTATTGTGAAAGGGACTGACTTTCCAATTTCTATTTCAGTGGGTCTACTGTTTGTGTATACGAAGGCTACTGATTTTTGAACGTTGACCTTGTAACCAGCTTAGGGAAAGACTTCATGAACAAAACTTCTATAGCACAGGAATTGGCTGAGGAAATCAACAAATGGGACCTCTTTTAAAAAGCTTCTGCACAGCAAAGAAAGCCACCAACAGTGCAAATAGGCAACCAACAATGTGGGAAAAAAATCTTTGCCAGCTGTTCCTCAGATAAAGGGCTACTATCTAGAATATATAGAGAGCTCAAAAAAATCAGCCCACCCAAATTTAATGACCCAATTCAAAAATGGGCATCTGAAATGAATAGAGATTTTTCAGAGGAAGAAGGAAGAGCAGCTAAAAAACATATGAAGAAATGCTCAACATCATTAGTCATTTGAGAGATGCAGATGAAAACAACATTGAGATTTCATCTCACTCCACATAGAATGGCTGCCATTTCAGAATCAGCCAACAGCAAATGTTGGCGAGGCTGTGGAGAAGAAGGAACCCTTCTCCACTGTTGGTGGGACTGTAAATTCCTACAACCCCTGTGGAGATCAGTTTGGAGATTCCTCAAAAAGCTAGGATTGGAGGTCCCATTTGACCCGGCCATCGCCCTGCTAGGTATATACACACAAGAATTAAAAGACTCATATCACAGTGACATATGTGCACTCATGTTTATAGCAGCCCAATTTGTGATTGCTACATCTTGGAAAGTGTCCATCAACTGGAGACTGGATAAAAAATCTGTGGTTCTTCTATAGAATGGAGTATTACTCTGCCATAAAAAATGATAAGTTTGAATAATTTATACTTAAATGAACATACCTTGAGGATATCCTCATAAGTGAAATAAATAGGGCACAGATAGGTACATATTGCATCTTTTCTCTGGTATGAGAAAATAAAGATGTAAATGTGTCATAGAATTGTATGTTATATATTGTGAAATAGAAAATGCTCAATGTAAAATAGGAAGAAGGGGAAAATGCTGAGATTGTAACAAAAAAGTAAGGAAACAAATTTTATGTATATGGGGGGGTGGTAGGGTGGGTAGGGCTATGGGAAAAAATGAGAATTAAGCTGTGTCTTATACTGGTACAAATCCCTACTATGCAGTGCAATCATGATGTGTATATTTAATGTACCAATAAAGATTTAAAAAAAAATAAGAGTGTGAGTGATGCATATGTGTGATAGGAAATGGAATATACTTAAAGGGGAAGCATGGACTAGTACTAGAAACTGTGAGAAAGGAGCACACTTCTCACACTCTAGTGATGCCTGGCTTGTCTAGAGCCTTATCCACCTCTGCAATAAACTTGCTCACGTTGATCCACTTCTTAACTTCTGCACATCCCTAGCTGCTCACAAGGTGGTCTGTGTGGGTTCTTCTCCCTGAGTCATCAAGAACTAGGCAAACCAGGGTGACACTATACCTTAGGAAACATAACATTTAATAAATCTTGTGGACAAAAAGCCATAAATACTGACAGAAAATTAAAGCATATGGTCCTAGAAAATTCTATAAGTAAACAGGGAATCAGCACTTTATGAATTTTTAGAAGACTTCTCTCCAGAGTTTCTGTTTCACATTCAAGGGCAGGGAAGAAATCTGAGTATTCACAGTACCTTATTTTGGCAGTAGCCTTTGAGATTTCGTCAGATGAGAGAAGGACTAGGAGATGTAAACACTATACTTGAATTTAGGCTCTAGGAATCCAAAAATGTCTGTTGGACTCATTCAGATTTTGAGATAGGGGATGGACAGTAATATATTTGGTTAGAAAATTTTTGGAAGAGCAGCACATGATTCACTTGTCAAAGCTACAAAATCAGAATTCATAGCAACTGTTATAATAAAAGCAGACATGAAAATCTATCTCATTTTTTGCCTATTATAATCAATCTACTCCAAAGCGTTTTTTTTTTTTCTTTCTTTTTTTTTTTTTTCCAAACACACATGGTACATACTCAGCATTTTTCCTTTTTAGCAAGGATTAAATTAAGGTATGCTTTTAAAAAATAATGTCCTTAGTATTTCAGATAACATGAGGTGGAACAATATCCCCAGACAGGCATCTGGATCACAAAGCTCATCTATTTCCACTCCTGACAGATCCATGATCTCAGGCTGACCTAGACCAGTGGGCCCCAGGGTGGGGAGCAGAAACAGGAGTGTGAGTTCTCATTGGTGCTACACACACACTGACTCTGCCTGGGTTTGACATTCAGACTAAATTTTCATGGCCAGTAGTCTACAGAGGTATGTTAGCAATCCGCTCACTCGGAGCCCAGGAAAGTGTGAACCGTATCTTCTGGCCTTGGCCCTTTTACCCTGAGTTTGTGTAGACCGCGGCCAGCTTAACCTCCTGCGCGTTCTGGTTCTAATTCAGTTGCATAAACTCGAAAGCTCAGTGTCTTCCATACTAAAACTGAACGGGAAGATAGAAGAGAAATCTGTGGAAGGTTCATGCACTTAAGACTACAGGAATTTTTGTCACACAGTGAGGTAATTGATCTAAAGTTAAAATTGGAAAACTAAAAAAAAAAAAACTATCATTTTCCCCTTCAGGTTCTATAATTCTCACTCCAGCCACATACTTTAAAAATGTAATTTCTTTACAGATGTGTAAATATCATATCTTTTCTCTGGTATGAGAAAATGAAGTTGTAAATGAGTTGTAGTGTGTATAGTTGATATTGTGAAGTAGAAAATATTTAAAAGGAAAGAGTGTAAGGGTAAATAACGAGGGGAAAATGAGTGCGGTAAAAATAAAGGAAAAAAAAGATTGTGTATATAGGGGATTGGGAATGCAGGGCGAGGGGGAAAAGGGAAAAATGAGAATCAAGTCATGTCATATTCTGGTACAAACTCTTAATGTTGAATGCGATTATGATATGTCTTCATAATGCACATATATATGTATATATATATATATATATATATATATATATATATATATACACATTTTTTTTTTTTTTTGAGACAGGGTCTCGCTTGGTAGTTCAGCAGGTTGGCCCTGAGCTCAGCCTCAAACTCATCTCACAGCAATCCTCCTCCCTCTGCCTCCTGAGTGCTGGGATTACAGGCGTGAGCCACCACGCCCGGCATTGTGGTATGTGGTACTGGTTGCTCCTGGGCGTGAGTCTCCACTCCCAGTATTATTTGTGGTTACCAAGGATCGAACCCTGGTCCTTGCACTTGCAAGACAGGTGCTGGAACCACTGAGCCAAACCCCTGGCCCCCATTTTAACAGTTTTAAGAAAATAAAATGTATTGGCTTCAAATATCTTAATAGTATAATTAATATTGTTGACTATGTCTCAAGAACTTCCTAGAAAAATTCTTGTTCTAAGATCTAATCTTTGATTTGTAATCTCTGAGTCTCCTCTGCTCTCTTTGAATATGTAAAAAGTTCAGCATACTTTGATCCAAGGAAAGAGTAAAATTTACAGATGTTTTGGACTGTCAAACCTATCATAGAAAGTTGATGTTAGTAAATAGATATTAAAGACTATGTATGTTAAATATCTTAGCACACTGGTCATTTTCCTGTCATTGGGACAAATCACCTCTGGGGGACATTTTTAAATGAATGGTATCACCAAACAATCTATAGAATAGCCCTCTGGAAAAAATTACCTTGTACAAAATGCCAATATTAGCAATATGAAGAGACTTGCTTAAGCTACTAGTCTGTATGTGTAAAAATCTTAACTTAAATACTGAAACCGCTATTTCCTTTAAAAGCTACTGTAGCAGTTTAGACATCATCGATGAAGGCTATTTCAGGTAAGAGTGTTTAAGTGTTGCACTTAGACAAATGACTTGAGCTGACAAGTCAATCAACCACAAGTCACAAATCAATAATAAAATAAGCTTCATTAGCTCCAACATTTTCTCTGAGAAACTATTTGCAAAATCATGTAAGTAGGAATAATACCTTATATGCAGGTATTGCACATATTAGAGATAAAACTAGGACACAAGGCAATTTTAGATAATGGGAATATTAAACATAGTGTTTTATTACCAACAATACACATGTTCTGAAATTTCCCATGTGTTTAATATAGTCATAATATATATGGATAAATATATATACATATATCCATATATATTATATTCACTAAAACTAGTTCACCTGGTATTAAGATGCCAAATATGGGTTAATTTAGCAGTTTTTCCCTAAATTAGATTTTAGAAAATATCAAGAAGTGCTATGAGTTGTTTAAATGATGTATATTTTTTAGAATTATGTAAAACGATATCCAGTTCTCTCTATATCATACTACATATGTACATATACATAATTCATAAATTTACATCCATATTGATATAAAACACCAATAACATTTAAAAAATAATTCTCATGACTAAAATAAATATTGAGTTAAATTTCATTAAATTCCAGCTCACATGTATGCTTTATATAGTTCTATATAATGATTAACACAGGGAAAATTTGACCTGAAGTCAAAACGTAAGGGTTAAATCACTGTGCATTCTTAGAAGCCTCACATTTTGAAACTTTTACTGCCATGCCCATTGACAGACTGATGGCTGCCAGCCTTATAGACTTATTTTCTGTCAAACTTGGCATGAATCACAGGAAGAGTTCTCTACATTCATGTTCTATATTTTCAATACTTTGTCATATTTTGCATTGTAGATTTTCAGGTATGATATTCATCTTCCTTTTAAACATATATTTCCTTTATAAAGGGAACTCTTTGAAACCTGAATGAGTCATGTTTATTTGTATTCCCATTCCCAATGCTATACTAAGGAAATAATAGACATTTAGTAAATATTTGTTTTTGGAATAGCATATATTTACCTTTGCTAGTCTATCTTATAATCAAGAAATTACATTTTTAGAAATTATCTTTATTGAGCTGGGGAGTTATCTCAGTGGTTCTGGTGCCTGTCTTGCAAGCACAAGGACCCAGGTTTGATCCCCGGTATCCACAAACAATACTGACAGAGGCAGGAGGATTGCTGTGAGGTGAGTTTGAGGCTGAGCTCAGGGCCAGACTGAACTACCAAGCAAGACCCTGTCTCAAAAATCCTTAAAAAAAAAACCTGTTAAAATAAATGGTCAATAATTTTTGATTTAAAGCCAGTCAATTTCAACCAAAAAAATAATGTTTTTACCCCAAAATTAAAATCAATACTGTTTCCAAATTAAGAAAGCACAATATTTCAAAGGACCACTACTGTTTACAATTTATTTTATTATAAAATATCAGTTCTGAAAATTCTTTCAAAATGTTCAACTGGAAAAATGGTATTATTTGCATTTGTGAAAATGATTAGTATTTTCAGAATGAGCTGCTTTTCACCTCAAAATAGCATCATTTTCCATTTCTAATTAATTAAAACTGAAGGTTAATTGAAGAAAAATTTAACTTAGAAAAGAGCTGTATTCAACTATCTCAAAAGGAAAAGCATGTGAAGAATATTTAAAAGATTAGCAGAAATCAGTTGTGAGACTAGTCACTGTAATCATTTCTGAAAACCCAGAAAACAGATCACTCATCTATTTCTAAAAATTAGAAACAATAATCTTATTACCACAATTCTGTTAAACAGGATCTCTACATAAAAATTGTACTAAATAAAGCCTAAATTTATTAGCACATGTCTCATTCTGCAATTACAAAACTGAAAATTTCATTTATATTCAAGATTATCCTGAAGTTACTTAATTGTGTCTAGAGTGCCATCAAAATAATTAAAACCTGAGGATTCATAATAAATTTAAACTCTGTAATTTGTGTCAGCTTTAGAATAATTCAACAGGAGTCACTTGTCCTTATTCCTAAAATTAGTAGGAAAGAAGGAAGATATACAATATTCAATTACTGTATATACTCATTTGTGCTTTGGAGTAAAAAAAATGAAACTTCTGGAATTTCTAGAAGCCACAGTGTATCTTGTTCATCAAGAGAGGATTCGCTAAACATGTGCATAATGTATTACAGATCATCTTGTATACTTCAAGCCATTCTTATTGGTGATGTCATAGGTTTTTAAACATAGAACTGCTATGAAAAAGTGAATATTACAACCACATCAAGGCTTTGAAGTGTTCCTCAAACAGAATAACCACAGTGGAATATATCCACAGCAAATGAGTGGGTTCCCTGTCTATGAGCACTGGCAAACATTTAGCTTTGCTCTTTATTCAGTATGGTATGTTAGTACTCCAGTTGCCCTAGACATTTGGGTTGTGATTACAGGGTTGGGAAATAATATATCTTGTGGTTTCAATTTCTATAGAAAATATAGATGCTAAAAATAAATTACTTGCAGTGGCTTTTATGATGTTTGACTTTTATTGCTATGTGTTTATGTATAAATAAAAGCCAGTTAAAAACCAATTGTCTCTTACCTAGACACCTCTTCTGTTTGTTAACTATGTTCTTGATGAGGTAGTTTCAGTAGCTCTTGGTAAAGCTACTACTATTATAGGGTTATAAAGTTTACACAGCAATTCTTTTCCTAATATTAGTTACTCTGCACTATTGAAAAATACCTTTCATTTTAAACAGATGTATGTCCACATTCACTTCAAAGAATTTGTTATAGAGCCCAGGGGAGAAGAGGAGGGGCATTTTGTTGAGCATGGAAGAAAAACTATAAAGAAGAAAATGAGAGAGGGAATATCTTTACATTATTTTTTCTTATTTCTTACACACATGTATTCTGATGGGAATTTGAATGTTTGCCTGCGAACCAATAGGAAATGTTGTATTCTGATAGATTCTCCAGAACGTCCAAGATGGAAGGTCATCAGCATCCCAACAGAATGCACATTGTTGCAAATTCTGGGAAGGAAAGGAGAGAACACATAGGAAGAGGGCCTCAGTCTAACCATGAACAACTACTATTACTGCCAGGCACGCACATCCATTAAAGTGATCTGATCTTTATAAACTGGCATCCCCAATGAAAAAGAGACAGGATGAAAGCCAAGCATGCAGCAATCAGGTCTGGCACACACAGAAGCTGCACTCTTTTGTGTTTCAAAAACTTTAGTACATATTGTCAAATAACCCTTGCTGTAATCAGAATTATGACATGGACTGTATCCATGTTTTGAATAAAATAACATCGACTTATAGGATGACAAGATTTTATGCAGAAAGAGTTATTCAAAGTGGAATATTGCTAGAACATTCAGATATTCTGAAATTTTCAATAACTGGTAATTAAAACCTAGTTTTTTAAAAAATTAAAAAGACAATGTAGGAAGCAAAGAGGGAAAGAGGGGAGGAAGGAATAAAGGGAAAAAGAAGGGGGAACGAAGGAAGAGAATGAAAGAGTGAAAGGCGAATAAGAAAAGCAGGAGGGAGAAATTATAGTTATGTAATCCCAAAAGGGGTACAAAATTTAGAGTTTTAAAGCACTACTAATTTGAATTGAGAGCCAATCACGCAATGTACTATAAGGGATTCACATACAAAAAGAATGCTCAGGACCACATCATCTATTTTACAGCTTCCCTATGAATATTGGTCCAGGTTCTGTTAAAATCGCAGTCAGACCTCTTTTCTCTCATTTCTTAGAGATCTTCTTTGTGTTATTATTAACATTTTTTATAATATTTGACTTTTTCTCAAATAATATAAACTTAATGGATATAACTTGAAAATTTAAAAATGCATGCTTTGTATATAATACAGTGTTCTTCCGTATAGACAACCCTTACTAGCAACTTTAGTAAAACAATTCTAACGTTATATAATCATTCAGTTATTTATTTCAATATAATTTAACAAAATGAAGAACTATAAACATTATTATGTGGTATATGGGTGGTAAAATACATTTTCCTGATTTAGGTCTAAAATATTCCCCCGATTTCAACATGTGGAAGGCGGTTGGCCCACGGGGTTGCTGTTCTCATCATTAGACTCATACTGACAAGCACAGCAGCTGATGTACTACTGCAAGGTGGCCCCACTGGATCAGCTGTTTCTTGGGGTATGTAACCCAAAAACGGGTATCATATGCAGCTCCTTAATCTCTTGTCTGCTTCCTTGCAATTTTTACTCTTTGCCAGCAGTACCATGCCTTTGCTTTTCAGAACTACTTAGAGCCAGTCTACTGTGGACAGAGTCCTCTAAATTCCATGAGCCAAAATAAATCTGTCCTCTTCAAATAATAGGTGTCATGTATTATATCCCCGCAAAGAGAAAGTGCATTGTTTTAATACTCAAATATACCAGCAGCTCTAAAAATTTGCTTTGAAAATTTTAGTAACATTTCTTGCACTACAATAATTTTACTTTCATCTGTTTTTTAAATTTTAATAATCAAAGTACAAAAAATTAAACATTTGTGTGCATTACAAAGTGATATATTATTTTGCATTGCTGTAGATTGTTGGATTAACTTGTTATTTATTGCTCTTAGATATTATACTTCTTACAGTATGTAATTACCAAAAATAAAATTTTTCAATTACTTTGATGCAATAGATATGAATGCATGATTCTCTCATTGTATGGACAGTTGAAGTGGTGAATTGGATGTATGGGTGGCCTGCACTGAACTATGATTTTACTGTTAGAATGAAACAAAGATTTGAACATTGTGGTATTTTCTTAATGTACCTTTGGTGTATTTTATTAAAAATTGTTGATCTGTAATTTGCTCTTCTGCACCTTAAATTTTCTTTTCCATATTATTCTTTGCTTACAGCTAGGAAATAACCACTCATTTTCCAAACTTTAAAGACTGCAAATGTACTTTGAAATGTTGTTAAATGATAAAATGCTAAGTACACTTGCATTCTAATTCATCTTTAAATTGTTTCTTAAACACTGAAAATATTTTTGTCTTTTCAAATACACACACTTCAATTTATTGCACATCTTTTTTTGTTTTATTAGAATTTTTTTATTAAAGAAGCCCTCTATTTTACTTCTATTCTTGGCTGTTTACATTTCAAGCCTTCAGATGAATTTTTTCCATTTTTTATAGAAAATTAAGCACTAAAGAATTAAATTTATTCACAAGTTAGTCTTGAAATATCCTAAATCTTTAAAATAAAACATTTTCAATAGCTAATTTACACTTTGTTATTTTAAATTGTCTTTCTGAAGCAACAGAATTTTATAATTAAAATTTTCACATATTTTAATGTTTTTATATTTATTAATAGTTGAATCAAATTATGATTGAAAAGTTTTGTTTTGTTTTGTTTTGTTTTGTTTTGTTTTGTTTTGAGACAGGGTCTCGCTTTGCAGTTCATATTGTCCCTGAGCTCAGCCTTGAACCCACATCAATCCGCCTGCCTCTGCTTTCCTAGTGCTGGGATTACAGGGATGAGCCACCATGCTCAGCTGAAATGTATATTTTTCAAATTTAGGAGAAATGCTAGATATTTATCAGGGTTCAAAGTGCAATTTATGGGCTGAGATTTAGCTCAGTGGTTCTGGTGTCTGCCTGGCAAGACCAAGGTCCTGAGCTCGATCCCCTGTACCACATATCACAATGCCAGGGTGTGACTCAAATAAATAAATAAATAAATAAATAAATAAATAAATAAATTTTTAAAATGCAATTTATTTTCTTTTAAGAGGGAGTAGGGGTAAAAAACGAAGGGAAAAGAATATGACAGTAATAAAGCAAAAAGAAAACAAAGATTATACATAGAGACGGTGGGGGAAAGGGGAAAAAATGAGAACCAACTCATATCACATTCTGGTACAAACTCTCACTGTTGAATCCCATGATGATGTATGTTCATAATGTACCAATAAAAATCTAAATTTAAAAAATGCAAAGCAAATGTTGGAGCTTTGACCCCAAAAGTACTTCTTAATTTGATATTAATATTGATCATATTTAAAATGATAACATTTTGGTTATGTTAAAAAAGTATGCTGTTAAATTAATTTTTTAAATGCAATTTATAATAATGAAAATACATATGTCAAACATTTTTTAATAGTTTTTTGAGACAGGGTCTGACTTTGTACTACAGGCTGTCCCCGCACTCACCATGTAGCCCAGGTGAGCCTCAAACTCACAGCAATCCTCTTGTTTCTGCCTTACGAGTGCTGGGATTACAGGAGTGAGCCACCATGCCCGGCACTGTGATATGTGATTCGAATTTTTGGTGGGTGTGAGTCACCGACACCCGGTATTATTGTATGTGGTTACCAAGAATCAAATCTGGGTCCTTCCTCTTGCAAGACAGGAGCTGGAACCACTGATCTAAATCCCCAGCTCCTTGTAAAACATTTTTATACTTTTATCTTTTTCCAGTCATTCACATAACAGTCTGTAAATGAATATTATTTATTTCCTTTTGATTGTTAAAGTAATACTGATATTTTAAATGTGATTAATATCACTTTAATTTATATTGATTTTTGTAACATTAGAATATAGTAAAATATACTGTCTTTCAGCAAAGCAAAAATAAAAATAAATATATATGTTTTACTTAGATTATGTAACATACAACACAATTTAAAATGGAGTTAAAGTAATCTGATTATTCACCTGTGGTTTTCTCCCTATCTGTTCTCCATAAATGCCTAGATTTTGGCAACTAACTCTTGATTTTTCAATTGAACATGTACATATTTTAAATTTTATTCATTCTAGTTCAAGTAACTTTGAAATTATGTCTTACTTTTCTAGCCAACAATTTTGAAGGTTCAATGTAATTTGACTAAGCTTTACTTAAACATTTCCAATAATTTACATCTGTATTTTCCATAAGTAAATGATCTTCAGGGTCAGATTAGTATAATACATTGACCCTATTGAGCTTCACTAGTTCTATCATCTATAGTCCTTTCTTTTCATTTACTAAAATATCCTTTTTTATTATGACTTAATGTCACATCCGTATGAACTTCCAGGATTTCTGTGGGTGGCTGGGTATATGTCTTTACAGTTAGAGAATCGCCACATGAGGCACTTGAAGAAGAGTGATGGTTTGGTTAATTTGAATTTATACTGTCACACTCTTTTATGCTGAAGTTTTACATGTATCTTTCACTGCTTTCCTCATGAACAGAGGTTGAAATCTTACCAGACTTTCTGAACCCTGTACAATTGGCTTTGTTGCATGGATACTTGTATAATTATTTTCCATTATTATTATTCATGAATATTCCTCAGAAGAACATTTCAAGTAGACATTTCACTCCCTTCATACATATCCATTTAAATTTTAATAAAATGAATGTGTAGGCAATCAAAATAAAGTTTAAAATAAAATAAATACCAAAATTATTAGGAAAAAAAGGTAGAGGAACAAGATAAATTACTACCCTATATAAAATGGAAAATAATTCCTCCACACCAAATAAAAATTATAAATAAAAGAATATTCAGCAAAAACTTAAAGTTATTTTGAGAGTTCACTCACACCTAATCTTATGAAACAGACTCTAAATAATGATAAAAAGTATGTCAATATTTCATTCATGTACCAGAAATGATAATGAGGAAACAATTCTCAGATAGAAATATAATGAAGCTATAATCTCATTATTTTTCCCCCTTCACCATATTTCACTTTGAGTATTTTCTATTTCACAATATATAACATACAATTCTAAACAAAAAAAGAAAGGAAACAAATTTTATGTATATGGGGGGGTGGTAGGGTGGGTAGGGCTATGGGAAAAACTGAGAATTAAGTTGTTTCTTATACTAGTACAAATCCCCATTGTGGAGGTGATCATGATGTGTATATGTAATGTACTAATAAAGATTTCAATTTTTAAAAAGGAAATATAATGAAGCATTCTGAAAACCAGAAAATTTAGCTTTATGGAATAAAGCAAGTGAACGTTGAAATACATATAAACTAGTAGTGCATTTAATAAGTACTGAAAATAGTAAATTTTTGTGTGGAGAATATTTCTGATGTGATATAAATTATCATGACATTTTACATATTGATTTCATATAATATATTAGTAGGTATATAGATCCTTTGATTGTTTACATTTCTTTGTGAAAAAAATCATAAAGAAAAAATACTCCATAAAACTAGATGTCCATTGCACCATCATCTATTTTCTAAAGAAATTAAATAATTTGGTCAATCAATACAATATCATGTTATAAAGCATTTAAGTAGAACTTGATGGTATTTCATAGCAATAAAAGGTAAAATTTAAGTTTTTTAAAAGAGAATAAGCCAAATATATAACATATCCATTATATAGGTATAGCTTTATAAAGTGAGCTATACAAATCTATAATGTGTGAGGAAGATAGTCAACACAGATGCAAGTTATATTCCTCATGCTTCTTTGTTATTGTCTATAAATATTTTGCTATTACACTTGTACAGGCACCCACAGACATATGTCTGTTGTCTCTAGCAGAAGTATGAAAATGTAGGATCTTATTCCATTATTTTTTCCATTTTGGTGTCACAATTTTATGTTTTATACAACTGTTTTCTCTTCTTGACACAATTATAAATTTTTCAATATAAAGACAATATCCTACATTTTAAAAGCCAAGATAACAAAGAATATCTTGATTCCGCTATATTTGCTCCTGATTTGTAAGAAAATACTGAGAAAACTTTCTGTCCCAAGAAAATGCCCATGGCCTTGTCACAACTCTTGGCCTTGAAACAACTCTGTGACCATTCAGCACTAAGTTCACCCAGAGTCTGAGGCAAGAATCACTGGAGTGAATAAACACAGGCATTTTTTTCCCACCTCTTCTACATGTCAAGTCACTGTACACAATGTTACACCAAAAGGAACTTCCCAAAAAAGTGGTAATATGCTGCCATTATTTATCATATAAATTCAACCACACATTAATTCAAATGAGCTACTTATTTATGGAAACTGTCTTGCTTCTACAAAAGTAAAGTTGTGTTTGAACCATCCTTGCATCCCTGGGATGAATCCAACTTGGTCAGGGCACATGATCTTTTTCATGATTCTCTGTATTCTGTTTGTCAGCACATTAATGAGGATATTTGTATCAATGTTCATTAGGGATATTGGCCTGTAGTTCTTTTTTTTTTTGGATGGATCTTTCTCTGCTTTTGGAATCAGGGTAGTGGTTGCTTCCAGAAATGAGTTTGGGAATATTGATTCCCTTTTAATTTCATTAAAGAGTTTGAGAAGTAGAGGCATTAACTCTTCTTTAAAAGTTATATACAATTCAGCAGTAGAGCCATCAGGACCAAGGCTTTTCTTTGTTGGCAGGTTTCAATTTTACTGATATTGGGTTTTATTAACATTCCTATATCTTCTTTATTTAGCTTTGGAAGTTCATATGTGTCTAGAAATCTATTAATTTCTTCTATGTTTTTGGTTATATTGAAGTACAAATTTTCTTTTTATCTTTTTTTTTTTTTTTTTTTTTTAGGTATTTTGAGACAGGGTCTTGCTTTGTGGTTCAGGCTGGCCCTAAGCTCAGCCTCAAACTAACATCATAGCAATCCTCCTGCCTCTGCCTCCTGAGTTCTGGGATTACAGGCATGAGCCACCATGCCTGGCACTGTGGTATGTGGCGCTGGTTACTGCTGGGGTGAGTCTCCACACCTAGTATAGTACGTGGTTACCGGGGATCGAACCCGGGTCCTTGAGTTTGCAAGACAGGCGCCGGAACCACTGAGCTAAAGTAGACAAAGTAGGTGTCTATTATACTCTGAGCTTCCTCTGGGTCAATAGCAATTTCCCTCTTCTCATTCTTAATAGCATAGATATGAGCCTTTTCCTTCCTTTGATAAGAAGTATGTGAAGAAATGCTCAACATCATTGGTCATTGAAAGATGCAGGTGAAAACAACACTAATATTTCATCTCATTCCATAAAAAAATGGCTGCTATCTCAGAATAAGCCAGCAACAAATGTTGGCCAGGCTGAAGAGAAAAAGGAACGCTTCTCCACTTTTGGTGGGAGTGCATACTTATAGAACCTCTGTGGAGATTCCTCAAAAGCTAAGATTGGAGGTCTCATTTGACCCAGCCATTGCTCTGCTAGGTGTATACACAAAAGAATGAAAAGATTCATATCACAGCAACTTATGTGCACCCATGTTTATAGCAGTTCAGTTTGTGATTGCTAAATCCTGGAAACAACCAAAATGTCCATCAAATGGAGACTAGAAAGAGAAGATATGGTTCTTTTATAGAATGTAGTATTATTCTGCCATTAAAAACAGTAAGAGTGTGTCAGTCATACTCAAATGGGTATAAATTGAGCACATCCTCATAAGTGAAGTAAATAGGTCACAAATGTGTAAATATCATATCTTTTCTCTGGTATGAGAAAATGAAGATGTAAATGGATTCTAGTATGTATAGTTGGCATGGTGAAATAGGAAATATTTAAAAGGGAAGAGGTGTAGGGGTAAATAATGAGGGGAAAATAATGTGACAGTAATAAAAAAGGAAACAAAGCTTATGTGTTTAAGTGGTAGGGGGTTGCAGGGTGGAGGAAAGGGGAAAATGAGAATCAACTCATGTCATATTCTGGTACAAACTCTCAATGTTGAACGCAATGATGATGTGTATTCATAATACACCAATAAAGATTTCACTTTAATTTTTTTTAAAGTAAAGTAGTGTACATATAAAGAGTAATTACAGTAGAAAAATCAATTTTTAAAAATATATTTTTGTTTTTGTTCTTTTTTCCTATTCTTAATTTGTCATCCCCCTTAAGAGCATACATTTTCCATCACTTCTCAGCCTTTTGGCTAAGATCAAGTGTAAAATCATACATTTTCCTTTTTATTTTTCATAAATGAATATATTTTTGATTCTCTGTATATGAATTTTAGTTCCACACTGAAATATAAACATGATTATATTCTATTCAGTTTTTTCATATTCCCCCAGAAATAGCTGTGAATATCTGTAATCCCTAAGATTACTTCAATAATTATTGATTTTGAACAACCAAATGTCAGTTATTAATAATTAGTGTAATTTCACATAATCAAATATTTGTATAACTGTCACTTTAAATGTACTGTGTGAATTCATTCATTCAAGACATGCACATCAACAATCTCTAAGTTAGAAAACAGTCTAGGAGGGAGTTGTACCCATCCAATGCTGAAAATCATCTTCCCCTCCCTAGAGATGAAAATGTTTGTTGTTTCAAGTTGTAGAATTGATTATTATTTTTATCAAGTTATTAGCTTCACTTGATCCATTTCCATCATACATATTAAATCAAAATACAATCATTTAAAATTCTTTTATTTCCCCTTATGCATTTTAAAATATGACAGAAAAGGAATAAGAGTAATCTGAAATAATTTTTCACATGTCATTCACTTTAATTATTATTTTAATGATTATTCTGGAGGAAACAAAATAAAAACAAAAATATATGGCATATAAGCTTCTGAGGAATTTAATTCTGGGTAATACAAACATCATTTAAAAATTGCAGATTAGATTTGCTGTGACAGCTACTATATTTTATAAATATTTCTCTTTATTTGTATAAAGCATATTAAAATTTAAAACCATTATTTTATTATATCTACATCGGTATTTGTTTCTTTTACTTTCTAGTAGAGACAGACAAACACTTCCAGAATGGTGCACTTTGTAAATCCAAATACTTGTAAATAAAAATTGTACAGCATATAATGCTGGGCTAATAACAAATGATAAATAATAAGAAGGGGAAAGTATTTGCCAAATATATTAAAATGAAAGTGTTAGTTAATTTAAGAAGATAGTTGTAGTTCAAAGTAACTGAAGGCATCATTAAGAAAGACATAAAATGTAGTGGTAAGAAAAGTAAAGACATAAAAGCCAATACACACAAAAACACACTCAAAAAAACCAATACAGGGAAAAAAATGTCCACCTTGATAAATAATAAAATCAATGAAAAAAATAGAATAGAAAGAAACAACCCTCTCTTAACTGCACCACGGGCTGAATTCATCAAGTCTGCTTTGAAGATAAAGCGAGTCTCTCCCCTGTGACCTCCCTTCTTGGAGGTACTGTCATCCCTCACCTGAACTATTGAAAGAAATCTCTGCAATTCTACTAGCATTTTTCTCCAATCCGTCCTACACTGGACAGTCAGGATGATATTTTACAGATATATAAAGCCGTATCATTTCTGGGTCCAAGGTTCTTTCCAGTCTGGCTGCTTCTTGAGAGGGCAGCACAAAGTGTACTCTTGGCAGATGGCAGTGGAGGCCTCAAGGGTCTGTTCACATATTGACGTCCTTTGTATTCAAATGTGTCATGAGTTGGGACACTGGCCTGCTTCTTTAAATGGCGTACCTGTGCTTATCAGATGCATACATAGGATTGCCCTATGTCACTAAGAGTAGACACCGATATATCCAAAGTTGGGAATGGAATTTTCTCTTATGCCAACACTGACTTCCTGTTCAAGATAGCTAGTGGGATCTTAACTTTTTTTCTAAACTCCAGCATAACTAATGAGGCCCATTAGCTACATTCCTCCTTCCAGGCTTCAAAGTGAATCTTTGGCTAATTTGTCTTTGGTCAAATTTTAGGCACTATATTTCTGAGAATTTTCTGAGTATTTACAAAATTGATGGCATTTGTTAGAGCTCTTAGTGACTTGATAAAGCATCAAAATTTAGCACCTCAAAACACATAATTCATTGAATTCACTGATTCTGGAAGCAGGCATTTGGAGAGACCATGGTAGAGACGGTTTTCCCAGTCTCTACATTGTCCAGAATGTTAGCTTATCCATGTTTGTATCTTGGATGAACAGCTTGAGCACTATGGGCCCTGACGCTCTCCATGGCTTCTTCATGTGATAAGGCTTCCTTTGTGCTAGGTCTGCTCATATATGTGCAGACAGAGCTGGAATCACAGAGGTTATAACAGAAGAAGACAGAGGTGGCATCACTTTTTACAGTCAAATGTAGAGTCACAGCAAAATTTATTCCATTTATTCCCATCATAATTTATGACAGGCTTGGGTGACTTTGAGGAAACTGCCTAAAGAATGAACTATGTGGAAAAATGTGGTTTGGTGCATTAAGCCTTCCTAGTTTTCTCCTCTACTTTATCTTTATGCTGCTTCAGTTTCCACTCCAGTACTACAGTCTTTGTAGCATCCTTGTGAAAAGTGAGGTTCAGTGGTGAGACATCTAGAAGCTGAGGCTGAGGATAGAGTTTACTGGAAAACCTCATTCACCCTCCCCCATTCTAAGAAAGTATTGGAAATGAACATAGATTCTGACAGCAAGTCTGATAACTCCACTGGTTAGAACTTTTTGATAAAATTGAATTTTTGTTTGTTTGTCTTTTAATTCAAATCTTTATTGATACATTATAAATATACATCATCATTGCACTCAACAGTGAGAGTTTATACCAGAATATGACATACTTGATTCTCATTTTTCCCCCTTCCCCACCTACCTTGCAACCCCCCCACCTCCTATATCCAGAAGCTTTGTTTCCTTTTACTTATTAAACTTTTTGAAAATATATTTTATTTTTGTTTTCTAGTAACAAGAATCAAAATCATTCCAAACTGGGTGAAATTTATGAAACACACAATCATTGCATAACCAAGATAACAAATAAAGTTTCCAAAGAAATTTAGGATTAGGATTTATTTTATAATGTTTTTTTTTAATTAGAGGATACTATAAAACTAGGTTAAATATATGATTATATTCAAACTATTTTCTTTGATTTCATATATTTGTATCCGTTGTTATAGCACACAAAGTCAGTAAATAATATATGGGCATATGGAAGAAATTTTTAAATGAAAGTAGAAATGACATCCAGTAACATATTTTTAGTCATGAAATATGTGTGCATGTATGTATGTGTGTGAGGAAGAGAACCTGATTTTAAAAGTTTTATATCATGTAATCATAATAATTATGGATCTAGATCTCTAATAAAATACCTTAGATATATGTGATATAAAATACATTTGTTACATTTTCAATGGAATATTTAAAACATCACAATAAATAATTTAAATTATTTTTACATCAAAATGTTTACAGTATGTTAAAGTTAACAAGATTATCACTTTAATAATTAGCTTCTTTATAAGGCAGAGCTTTTAAAAATACCAGGTACTAGAACAGTCTGGATAACTTATGAATGGTTATGCAAGATTTTATATTCTTTGAGTACATTCCTTAGAATTAAATAAATTTTTATGGTAGAAATATTCTGCTTCTAACATACAAACATCCTTTAAAAGCAGATGGAATATTTATACTCAAGAGTCCAATTAATGCTTCTGAGATAATCCTTATCCTAGTATCTGTTGTGCAATGGAAGAATATTAGCCCTTAAAGAAACATATTTGTAAATTATTAGTGATGCAAATGTCTCTTAACCTCAAGTGGAAATGCTCAAAATGATCATGCAGTGTTGTTAAACATCATAACAGTGTTAGATCCTTTTCTTTCTCAAAGGACCTCTTTCCTTTTTAAGCTCTTAGCTCTTAAATCCTTTGTATTTTATAATTTATTCCATTATTTCTGTGATTAACAAATCAAAAAATAATATTTATGCTTTTCCCAGTATTTATTTAGAAACCCTTGACTTTATTACATTCTAAATTCCTCCAATTTGTAGGGGGTGACATTGGTGGTGAGGAAAGGGGAGAATACATACAAACGTTAATTTTTTGTAAGTATGACTTATTAAAATTGGTCAACATTGTCAGCTATCTATTCTTCAGTAAATAGTGAAGAAATTTTTTAAAAACACATGTAATAGTGGAAGCAGCTTCAATTTAATCTGAATATTGTTGGTGTAACAGCTAATGGAAGGTCAACACCAACTGAGGCATTGATTACCTTTGGACCAATAGTGAGTGGGATGATTTTATACTGTATAAAAATGATAAAGAGAGGTATCAGTGAATAAAGAGCAGTGAATAAAGGACAATTTGAAAATAAAACTCAGAAAAATACCTTGTAAAATACCTTTGTCTTAGACAATATATAAATAAAAGACTAAAAATCTAAGCATTTTTTCCAAAAGTTATTCAAAGAAAAAAAATTCAAGCATCCGAATACGCATATTAATATGTCAATATGTTTAATTAATATATCAAATGTCAATAAATACTCTCTGGTATACCAATAATTTTATTAAAATATTTATTCATTTATTTATATATCATAAATATAGTAACAAAAACATAGAGGAGGAAGAAGAGTTGAAAATGTAAATACTTTTTCTAAAATGATAAGCATGATTCTATTTTTAGATGCAGATTATAAATGTATTTATTTTAAGAATTGATTAATATTTAAATATTATTTTGATGTAGAAGAATGTCAGATGAATTTCTGAAAACTGTAAAAATGACCACCAGCAGCTAGTGAGCAGTCATCATGACAGTGTCCCCAGTAGCTGGAGGGAGCCCAGGCTTGCAGCAGCTCAATGTCCTGATGGACTCCGCAGTGTTCTTTCTCCCCATCATCTCCCCACAAACACCAGGGAGCCCTGCACCCCTTTAGCATCCTTCCTGCATCTCACCATCACAATAATTACAGTTATACTACAAAGCTACAGTATAAAAATGGCCTGGTAGGGCTGGGGAGTTAGCTCAGTGGTTCCGGCGCCTGTCTTGCAAGCGCAAGGACCCAGGTTCAATCCCCGGTTAACCACATACCATACTGGGCATGGAGACTCACACCCAGCAGCAACCAGTACCACACACCACAGTGCCAGGTGTGGTGGCTCACGCCTGTAATCCCAGCACTTAGGAGGCAGAGGCAGGAGGATTGCTGTGATGTGAGTTTGAGGCTGAGCTCAGGGCCAGCCTGAACCACAAAAGTGAGACCCTGTCTCAAAAAAATAAATAAATAAATAAAAAATAAAAATGGCCTGGTATAAAAATATATGAAGACTAATGGACAAGAACTAGATGATACAGAAACAACTCAAGACATAGCTACCGGCCTTTACAAAGGTGCCAGAAAACTTATACTGTAGGACAGGTGGGTTCTAGTGCTGTGAAAATGAATTATCCACATTCAGAAGACTGGACCAGGACACATATGTCTCACTATGTGTTAATCTAAAATTAAAATCCATCAAACATTCCTATTTTTAGAGCAATAAGGCATAAGAATTTCTCAACAACTGTTGGTTGGTATACATTTATAAGGACTTGCTATAATTTTAAATGTTTGATATATTAATATTTTTAAATGATCTATATTTTGAAACAAAAATAATCTCCTGGAAGATTAAGTAGTAAAACTCTTGTAATTATGGTTCTAGGAAGGGAATGTATGAACAGAATTTCAATTGCATAGGAAATAACAAGAATAAAAAGTGGAATTATATTAAAATAAAATCTATGAATAACAAAAGAATCAAAAAGGAAAATACAACCTACCAAATAGGAAAAAAAATTTTCCAGTTCTTCCTCACTGAAGAATAATACCTAGAATACATAAAAGATGAAATGTTTGATCCCCTTTCCAAAAAACAAATCAAAAATGGGCAAGTAAAGCAGACACTTCTCAGAAGTACAGATGGCCAGTAAGCATTTGTAAAATGTTCATCATCTCTAGCCATTAGAAGAAAGTAAATTTAAAGAACATGATTTTATCTTATGCAAGATAGATTATTAATCATCAAGAAGTTAATTAATAACATCTATTAGTGTTGCTGCATTGAAAAAATAATCTAGATAGTTGATGGAAATGTAAACAAGTACAACCAGTATGGAAATCAGTATGGAGATTTATTTAAGAAACTAAAAATATAAAAATTCAATTTGACCCACATATACCTTTTCTAGATATCTTCTGAAAGGAGTCATATTACAGTGATATGTGCACCAGCATTTGCAGTAGCACAATTCATATTAACGAAATCTTTAAGGCAAGCACCTATATGTCCACCAACAGATGGATATACATAATGGAGTATTTCTTGTCTATAAAAATGATGAATCCAAAACATTAGTGGGAAAATGGAAATGTTTTAAAAAGATAATGTTAAGTGAAATATGTCAAGCACACATATACAAAGATGCTGGAATTGTATAAATTAAGTAAAACAATTCTTTGAGAGTTTACTGATGAGTAAACATAAAATGCTGAAATGATGCATAATGTAATAGGCTTAATTTGTAAATGTCAGTTCTAGCTCATCTGTTTGCTAAATATTGATATAAATAAATAGAGATGTGTACATATAAAATATCTTGTATATATATATATATATATATATATATTTAATGAGAGATTATTGAGCAATGACATCCAAACTATAATAGAAGACCTGCAGTTTACATCGTGGTTTTTGATACAGTACTTCCAAGAACACAGAACCAAATCTCCAAGGACACTGATGTTGAAACTTTTATAGGTTTCAATTATAATGAATAGCCCCCTGGGACATATTTGTCATAGGTTCAACACCACTGAAAAGATAAATTAAAGGGCTGTATTAGGGCACATATAAGTGATACAAACATATACTGGCATTAGAAATTAATGAATAACTCAAAGCAATAGGATAACAACAAAATACCTAAGATATAAGTACGAGAAAGTATTAAAGGAATCAATTTAAAGAGCTGATAATAGCCAAACCTGGAGTAATTTGGCTATAATCCAAAGTATAAAATATGCATCCATGAGTTCATACTGATATAAGTAAATAATTAGAAAGTAAGCATGGTATAGGGGCCGGGGAGTTAGCTCAGTGGTTCCGGCGCCTGTCTTGCAAGCGCAAGGGCCCGGGTTTGATTCCCCGGTAACCATATACCGTACTGAGCGTGGAGACTCACGCCCAGCAGCAACCAGTACCACGTACCACAGTGCCGGGCGTGGTGGCTCACGCCTGTAATCCCAGCACTCGGGAGGCAGAGGCAGGAGGATTGCTGTGATGTGAGTTGGAGGCTGAGCTCAGGGCCAGCCTGAACCACAAAGTGAAACCCTGTCTCAAAAAAAAAAAAAAACCCTAAAAAAAAAAGAAAGTAAGCATGGTATAAATGACAAATTTTTATGCAGAAAAATCTTAAGTTTATATTCTACCACCCACACATGATTATCTGCATAAAGTATGAACTATAAAGTCTTCTAAAAAGGTCAAATTAGAAATAGTGAGAAAAGAATCAACATTACAGTAAGCTATTTCCCACACACTCTACAACCAAGTGATCAATGCAGCATATTAACAGTAATAACCAAAACTGGTCACAGGTATCATTGTGTCACACATGAGAACACCATACTTTACCTCCCCTGGCTTCCTGCTAAAAATGCACAGTTCCACTCAGATCTCGCGAAAAACATTACAGAAAGTCTATGTTAAGAACCATTCTGTAAAATAGCTGGCTAGGACTGTACTGCTCAAAACTGTAGAGATCATCAAAATCAAGGAAAGCTTCAGAAAGTTAGAGTGATTTTAAGAAGACATACCCACTTAATGTAGTGTGTCTAGATATGATCCTGGACCATAGATAAAAGAAGTGAAAATACTGGAAGTGTGAATAATTTATGGATTTTATTTAATAATACAATAATGATATTGCTTCATTAATTATAAAGACTACACCATGCTAATATAGTATAATAAGAGAACTAGGAGGTGTGGAATGACATTTTACTGCCTTTACAAAATTTATGTGTGTATGAAAGTTTTAAAATGAAAGATTTATTTAAAAATTCTTCTGGCTGGAGAATTAGCTCAGTGGTACCAGCGCCTGTCTTGAAAGCACAAGGTTCCTAGTTCAATCCCTGGTAACCACCTACAACAGTACAAGGTGTGGTGACTCACACCCATCAGCAATCAGTGTCACATACCACAGTGTTGGACATGGTGGCTCAAGCCTGTAATCCCAGAACTCGAGAAGCAGAGGCAGGAGGGTTGCTGTGAGTTCAAGTTTGAGTTCTGGACCAGCCTGAACTACAAAGTGAGATTCTTTCTCAAAAAAAAAAAAAAAAAAACATTTTCTAGTGTAAGAGTTTCTCCTGTAATTAGTAAATTAGTAATACTTTCTATACAAATAATAGTTACTTTAAAAATAGAGAGAAAAGAGCATGTAGCATATTTGGATGAAACATATGACTATAAATGTATGAAGTAAATCAAGTGAAAGACAAAGATCCTAAAATTTCCTCATTTAAATCTAAAAATTAACTTATAATATTTAAAAAATAACATTCAGGAAGAAACTGTAGTTACTCATAAGTAAATACGTCAAGCTCAGTAGTGATTACACAGTATAAGAAACTAAGTAAGATCAAGAATATTATCTTTAACTCTGAGAAGTAATGTCCCTCATACATGTAAGGAAGCACTTGAAATGGCACAGGGCCTTTTCTTGTAAAACTTCAAAATATTTTCCAGTGTTTTTTCCAACCTGTCTTTCAAGTTGTCCTCATCTTGTTCATTGCTGATGAAGCTGGATTGTAGATGATTTTTACATATACTGGTGATTGCTATTGGACAACCTCACCTTCTCTGAGTACCAGGATCCTCTCCTACCATCTGATCAATGCAAAGTTAGCGCTCTGTTTTGTATCTTGATGTCCTCCAAAGCTTATTGTGCTTATAAGTAGGGATTTGGGCCAGGTTTGGATAGGGAACATGCCACTCATCAGTGGGTTTGTCCAGTGAGAGACTTGTAAGTAAATGTTATGCTGGGTGATGGATCCTGGTCGGAGGAGGTGGATCACTGGGGACATGACCTGGAAGGGGTGTTTCTCTCCCCCTACCCATGATGCCCCTCTGTGGTTCCCTGCCAGCATGCCGTAAGCCATTGTTCTTTGCCAGGCTTTCCACCACAGCTCTCTGCCCTGGAGCCAGCCTACTATGCACTAGAACTTCTATAACCTAAGAGCCCAAATAAACCTCTGTTTTTTTTAACCTTTAGTGACTGAGTGTTTTTGTCCCATCTATGAGAAAAGACAACCTACTACGTCATAGTGTCACATGTACTCTTCTCTCTCCATGTCCTCTCTCTCACCTGTCTCCCTTGTCACAGTATTTTAAATGCTAATGGAAATAATTCCTGTGAATATTTTATAGAGCTATAGTAGAAAATGCAATACAATTACTGATCATTAGAGTTAAGTGTTTAGTATTTTTACAGTGTTTAGTCACGCTGTGAAAACTCAAAGTAAAAAAAGAAACCTTGAAGAAAATATTAAAATGTATACATAAAAGGCTATCATTCTACAATAAAAATTTGAAAGTGTCTAGAAAAGAATTGTGAAATTTTAGTATGATAAATAAGTATAAGCATTAACAGACAAATAACTTATTTGAATTTCTCACAAAGTTTTGTCTGTAAATTTGTCATTTATTGAAAAGCACACAATTTAAAGAGAAATTCACACTGGTAAGTCAAACTGGAAGACTATATATTGTGTCAACTTCTGAGGAGGAATTATGTTGAGGAAATAATACTGTATAAGTGCAAGAGTAATATTGACATCAGGGCCGGGAATATAGCTCAGTGGTTCCGGCGCCTGTCTTACATGTGCAAGGGCCCAGGTTCGATCCCCAGTAACCACAAAACAATACTGGGTGTGGAGACTCATGCCCAGCAGCAACCAGTACCACATACCACAGTGCCGGGCGTGGTGGCTCACGCCTATAATCCCAGCACTCAGGAGACAGAGGAAGGAATATTGCTGTGACGTGAGTTGGAGGCTGAGCTCAGGGCCAGCCTGAACCACAAAGTGAGACCCTGTCTCAAAAAACCTTAAAAAAAAAGAGTAATATTGACATCAAAATAAGTAGTATCAAGGTGTTTATAACTAGGATCTCAGAATTCTTATAAAGATTAAAAGCAGTATATAATACAGGAATGCACAATAGAATTCTATGTGGCTATTTGCTTAATTTGATACATAATATATAAATGATAGAGATTATTGATAATACTTGAACACATATATGGATAATAATTTTAATAATATAAATACAATAATATAAAATATGATTACATTAATCCATTAAGCTATTGTAAGAAATTTCTAGAACACTAATAAAATATGCTAATATTTATCTTTAAGTACTTTGTGATTATTTCAGTTTTATTTTGTGTGTAATTCTGTTTTAAGGAAATGAACAGCTTGTAATGTACAGCTAAGGCATTGTAATGTTTCATTAATTATGACTTCAATGAAACAAAAAAATAAACTTAATCCCTTGAAACATTTCCCTTACATGTAATAGCACAAAATAAAATTACTCACATGAAAACTATTGATTTAATAATAGTTAATTATTTTCACACTGAGAGCATAATTTTGCTATCTAGCTGATGCAAAATAAAATTGCTTACTTAATTACAAAGCTTGGCATTATTAAACATACTAACTTTAGACTTTCATCTGGGCTTTCACAAACCATGGGGCACTTTGACTCAATATTGGAATAAAAACTTACTGTATGTTGGAAAAATGTTAACAGTATTCTGAGGGATAGCATTCTATTAATGATGCTTTGTGGATGTGTTTCAATGAAGGTAAGACTTTAAATGTGAAATAAGTCATTATTTTAAATAAAATTAGTGTGTCAAGGATCATAATGCATAGTTCCCACTGATCTCTCCCACCTAATGTTCATGCCTTGAGTAAAATATCTATTTTAATTCAAATCTTTATTTGTGCATTATTATTACAAATCATCATCGCATTCACCATCAAGAGTTTGTACCAGAATATGACATGAGTTGATTCTCATTTTTCCCCTTTCCCTCTGCCCTGCAACCCCTACCACCTATATACACAAGCTTTGTTTCCTTTTTCATTACTGTCACATTCTTTTTCCCCTTGTCATTTACCCCTATGCCCTCTTTCATTCTAAACATTTTCTATTTCACAATATCAACTATACATATGACAAGTCATTTACAACTTCATTTTCTCATACCAGAGAAAAGATACGATATTTACACATCTGTGACCTATTTATTTCACTTATGAGGATGTCCTCAGTTTACATCCACTTGAGTATGAATGACTCAATCTTATAATTTTTAATGACAGAATAATACACCATTCTATAAAAGAACTACATCTTCTTTTTCCAGTCTCCAGTTGATGGACATTTGGGTTGTTTCCAAGATTTAACAATCACAAACTGTGCTGCTATAAACATGGGTGCACATATGTCACTCTGATATGAGTCTTTTAATTCTTCTGTGTATATACCTAGCAGAGTGATGGCTGAGTCAAATGGGACCTCCAATCTTAGCTTTTTGAGGAATCTCCACACTGATTTCCACAGAAGTTGTACGAGTCTGCACTCCCCACCAACAGTGAAGAAGTGTTCCTTTTCCTCTGCAGCCTCGCCAACATTTGTTGCTGGCTAATTCTGAAGTAGCAACCATTTTTTGTGGAGTGAGATGAAATCTCAGTGTTGTTTCCATCTGCATCTCTCAAATGACCAATGAAGTTGAGCATTTCTACATATACTTCTTAGCTGCTCTTACTTCGTCCTCTGAAGAGTGTTTGTTTATTTCAGATGCCATTTTTGAATGGGGTCCTTAAATTTGGGTGGGCTGATTAATGATGCTTGAATCTTTCTTCTACAGATGAGTTTTTCTAAAGCATTTGTGTCCTAAACTGTCATGTGCCATGTCTTCCCATTTAATGTACTGCATCACAAAAGCACATAAATAACTAAAAATATCAGTCCAGGCTTCAAGTCCATTTTTCTCCTCAGTAGATATCATTCACATATGTAGAGACAGTTTTTTTGTTTTGTTTTGTTTTAGGTTTTTTTTACAATTTTTATGGCTACAAAATTAACTTGAAACAAGGCCATGAATTGTACACTAATAAATATATGCAGACAATCACTTAACAAGATGCATTTAATAAAAATTATTTTCTAGGACTTGAAATTCTCCATATTCTAGTAGGTATTTTTTATTTGTTTTGTTTTATGTTTTACTTTTTTTGTTGTTGTTGTTTTCATACTAGTCTTTCTAACCTTAACATAATATATCCTTAAATGTTTTAACCTTAAAAATAATATTTAGTCTTCACAAAATTTGACATGTGATTAAAAATTGTTACTAATTATTTGAGATTAATCATTTTGCTGAAGTTGTAAATAATTTTATCTTTACTATATTATACAGATCAAATTAAAATAACCTTTAAAATAATATCTAATTCACTTTTCTTTAATCAATATCAATCATTAAATAGTAACATGTTTAATAACTACAATTCACTGGTCACAGCATTTAAATGCATTAAGTGAATAATTTAATGCTAATTTATAAGCATTGGCTTCTCCACAAAAAGAGCCTAAGAACTAGACTCATGAGTATGCGACTTGCTAATATTTCTAAATATCCAATAGCGATAGGAAAAGAGTAGCACAGGGAAAAGAAAGCATTATGCTTATGCAACAACATGGGTGCAGTGCGTTCCAACCAAATCTCCTCAGAAAGCAAGCTCTAAGAGGGATTCCACTGCTATAAAAATTCTCTTCTGCTTTGGATCAAAGTATCAAAGGAATAAGGATTTTTTTTCCTGTTTAGCTATTGACTGTGTCTCAAAAGGAGAGGATTTCAAAGTGGGATTTGGGTACATAAACCAAGTATAATGCCCAAATATCTTAGTGGAGATATCCTCAATTTCTCTGTGGAAACCAGTATCAAAAGACTAAACACAGCAATATCATTTGATCCAGCTGTATCACTCCTAGGCATATTTCACAAAGAATTAAGGGTAGTACAGAGTAGGAATACATCCACAACATAGCTGTATCCCTGAAGTTCACAGGAACAAAGCTATAGAAACAGCCTAGAATCTGGCCAGAAGATGAGAAATGGGTATCACACACAGAGTCTGCCCAAAACATGTATTTGCACTGCAAGAGAAGAAAGCTCATAGAAATATTGTAATAAGGATGAGAGATTAAATTCAGCAATGCCATGTCTGCCTTGGAAGCACAAGGTCCTAAGTTCAGTCCCAGGTACCAAAAAAGTATTTTAATATTAAATTCAATGTACCAATAAAGATTTAAAAAAATTAAATTTAATGAGACATCATGAGATTAATACTGCTTACCTTTGGTTCTTTACAACAGAAGCTCAAAGTACTGGCCATTAGCTTCCAGATGTTTATTAGTACAGCAAACTGCTGGTCACTGATATTGTTAGACATGCAATTTTAGTTTCTTCTCTAAAGCTGAGAGTATCGTGGTTTTTCTGCAATATGCAACATCATCAAGGGTATTATAATTCTCTATTGTACATAACATATATTATATACATATTTATGTATATTTTAGTCATAAAGAATGAAACTGTGTGAACATATAGAACTAGAAAACATCATGTTGATTAAAATGAGCTGAGCAGAGACAGTTAAATATCATGTAATTTCCTTTACATGAGAAGCCTAAAAGTACACAAGAAATAGAGACAGAGCTATAATAAAGAAGAGCATACAGGAAACCAGAAGTTAGACTTCTAGAGATGAGGGAGGGGATATGCAAGACAGAAGAGGACAAAGAAAAAGAAATTGAATTAAAATTGAATAAGATAGTTTAAATACATGTATTTACTCCCTCCAAAAGCCTCATCATTATATAATGTTACCATACTACAATTAAAATAAATTTACTAAGGACTGTCTTTAGGAAAATGCTCAAGTGTGAGCCATTAGAAAGTGTTACGTGCCCCGGCCACAGTGGTGTCATACCTGTACCCACAAAACTGATAAATGGAGTCTAAGAAATTGGACGGTCATCACTAGTGTGTGATAAAACGTCTATAATTTTCATCACTTTAGAATCCAGGGACTCTTATGTCCAGAGAAATTATATTGATTTATATAAGTCATGCAAGTAGTAAAAATACATAGGATGAAGGCCTAGGAAGACTGGTTTTAAAGAGGTATTTTTCCACACATTAAAATGACTCAGGTATTCAAATTAACAATATATTTGAAGAATTTTTGACATATATTAATAATAATGCGTATATGGCATGACATTTAATAAAACCAAAAGTCCTACAGATACTGTATAACTTAAGACATTTCTTATTAGATAGCTCAGGGCATTTTAAAAAATAATTACCTTTTTAATGAAATAAATATTTTTAGCAAAATTGTTTAGCAAAATTCTTTACCCTCAGAGGTTCTTTTTTTTAAACTTTGACTTGTACTCTTAAGCTATAGTTCACAGTATGGGTAATTATTTGTGAAATTTTCTAGGAGATCAAAATTAATCTTTGTAGATTTGATTTCCTCTATTCCAACAACAAGAGTTTGCTCAGCCAACTCGTTTAAGGAGGAAATCAAAATCAATATGTAATTAAGGAACTCGCATGCAAGCCTCAGAAATTACCGTAGTGAAAAATGTGCAATGGGAACGAAATACTTTCAGTTGAGCGATAGGTGGTGACGACAACCGTAAAAAGGCGATAGTGAGTCGCACACCCAGATATTGCACTTACTACAATCAAACAATCAAACAATCATGAGTGAAGTGCAAGGAACACACAATTATGAGTGCTAATAGGGAATGCTACAGCTAAAGTTGGAAATACTTTGGGAGTAATGGACCTATGTAATTTAAAGGTAGGCAGGAGAACGCAGGCAGTAAAATTCGATTACAGTGAATGTGAGGTGCGTTCCAACATGCTCGTGTGAAGCTCACGCTTCCCAACTGCAATTGCGAATAAGCTCCCTTCACTTACGGCTGACAAAAACTTTGTTCTGAACGTTTAATTTATGAACATAATAGAGTAACTGAATGGGAGTACAAGACTATAAATTCTTAATATGCTACCAGTGATAAAGTATATGCTCAGAAAAATGCATGTAGATATTGCAAAAAATATATTATAGAAGGTGTAGTAGTAAACCAGTATCCTGAATATCATAGAAAATTAAAAGAAAAGGTGTTAGTGAGAGAAAAAATATGCATGGTAGCTAGAAACATGAGCCTTGATCATTAAATTTAGCATGTAATTTTGTGAATGAAGATATTTGATTAGACCAACTCATTTTCAAGTTTTTCAGACAAATTCAGTGTGTGTTGGGGGGGAGTAGAATCTTCTGATATTTGTCCAAGGAATAAATAGTAAAGTAGTGGAGTTTTATTTCATTATTCTGATATATGTGTTTATATCTCTTAGAAGGACAGGGCTTACCGTATGGTGCATATTAAGTCCTGTTCTCTATAAAATTAGTACAGCATATCTTTTAAAAAGAGAGTAGCTGCGTTTTAAGATTGCCTATTCTTCGGAAAGTAAAATTGCTCAAAATATATTCAAATTGCATAAAAGTGTTGATCTGAACGATATGCTCATAACTTCAACTGACAGATTATTAGATACTAAGAAGGGAAATTATATGGAATTACATTTAACAAACAGTCCAAATGGAAAACACAAATTAAGACTGTTTATATGAAAACAGCAGGCTATTGAATGTATTCATATTAAACTGTACTATTTATTTTTACCAAGGAAACATTAGATGCATGCAAATATTTTCCCATTATATGTTATCTTTAAAATTGGATTGCCAAAGAATATTGCAGCAAAATGTTAATCTTGCATTTTTTCATTATGACCACAACTCACTAAAATGATAAAGCTACACAAATAATACAGGTAAATCATCTTAGTTACTGTCACTTCTATCATCATGAATACTAAAAACAAATATAAGTTTTTCATAATCTTGGAAAAGTTTCTGAGCTACTATCTTTAATCATGATTATAATTGCATTTTATTAGTATTTTCTAGACAATGAAAATTTTTTAAAGTAAATAAAGCCAAAAGGTAGAGATTTTGCCTTCACAAATTAGAGCCTTTGACAGTCTTATGTTTTAAATATTATCTCTTGGATTAAGAAAAGGATATATACATTTATTCTTATATTTAGTAAATCTTACCTTTCATGAGATTTTAAATTCATAGGAAATTTTGTAAGAAGTACCAAAAGTTCCAAAATATGCCCCTTTTCCTGACATCCTAATTCAGTTTTTCCTATGACTGAAGTATTGCATCAGTGTGGAACATTTTGCAAATGTGATGAACCAACATTTATGTATTATTTATTACTTAAACTGCATAATTCAAATTGGAATCCACTCTCTATGTTGTCCATTTTGTATGAGTTTTGGCAAATGTGTGGTATTATACATACGTCGATAGTGTAGAAGTGACAATTTTCCTTAATCTAAAAATCCCCACTAGCCTACTTTGGGGTCATGCTTCATTTTCTTCATACTTTCCATCACCTGGCAAATATCCCTGTCTTACAGACTTAGAATTTTTTTTTTCTTTTAAGAAAGGATCTTGCTTTATAGTTCAGGCTGGCCCTGAACTCACTACGTGGCCCAGATAAGCCTCAAATTCACATTGATCCTCCTGCCTCTGCCTCCCTAGTGCTAGAAGCAGAGGCATGAGCCACCCTGCCCGAAATTGCGGTATGTGTTTACTGGGGATAGAACTCAGGACCTTGGGCTTGCCAGGCAGCCACTGGAACCACTGAGCTAAATCCCTGGCCCCCAATTTAGGATTATTTTAAGAAAATGTCATCTTACAATTCCTTTCAAGTGGTTTCTTTAACTTACTAATTGTAGTAATTTATTACGTACCTTTTAGAGTTTTGATACTAATTTTTTATAACAATTCAATTATGTAGA